>PVJA010002910.1:0-22500 GCA_004027025.1 Myocastor coypus | reverse complement strand
ACTAACAAATGAAAGAAGTTGTGAATTAGAAACATAAAAATATGAACAAAACTACAAAGTACATATCAAATTACTTAAAAATAGGCACAAGGAAGTCATCTAATTTATACAAATTAATAAAGATAAGATAAAATACTTCTGATCATAAACACTATATCAGAAGACAATGAAACATTTAGTTTTTTTAGCCTATATATGTAATATTTTTCCATATGGTTATTTCTAGGGAATGTCTGTTTCCTTCCCATTTATAGGAAACATGAAAATTGTCCTTTCTCATTGTGAAAAGAAGTAAATTTGTTTATATTTTCATGTTCTTATGAATCACAACTAGATGATGACATTATATGGAGCATTTTTCATTGAAGTATGTATTCTAGGGGTCTCTTCATTCTAGAATGTAGAGTAATTATGGATGTAGTTCATGTATATATGTATGCAGTCATGTGTAATATAACAGTGGGAATATATTGTGAGGAAGGCAGTATTAGGTTGTTTGTGGTGTGAACGTCATAGTTTATTTACACAAAACTATGGAACAGCCAGCATAATCTGTGTGGCCCATTAATTGCAACATCATTATGTGGTACCTGACTCTGTGTGTATGTATGTATATGTGTATATATGCATGTTATATTTATGTATCTATTTGTAGATACTCACAGCAGGTCATTTCTTTTAGAATATGCTTACATTTTTTAAAATGTCAATCTCAGACATGGTATTTGACTCAAAACTAATGCTGTTACTATTTAGTAACCCTGTAACTACATGACTGAAACCCACAGTTTTTATTCTCATACAGGCATTTCCAATAATGTGGCTGATTTAGGCAGTCTGGGTGGCTCTAATAGAAGTTGGAGATATGATTGGCCATGGCTCTTTATTTTTAATGTATTTAGTATATGGTTCTTTATTTTTAATGTATTTAGTATAGAGTCTACAGGGTCTCACTACACAGATGAGATTCTTAGTGATCCTCCTGTTTTCAGACTCTTGCTGGGATTATAGGCTTGGCCGCCATACCCAGTGTCAGTTGCAGTCTCAGTGCACCCTGGGAATGGGGCTGGGGCCAGGTAATTAGCGTTTGTGTGCAGTTATTCCCCTAAAGCCTTACATAGTCATTGGGGTAGGCTTCTAGAGTTCATGATTCATACATGATCCAATGCAGGGATTATGGATGTGGTTACTATACCTGCCCTGGGACAGATAGCCTGAACACAATATAAGAAAGGGAGAGAGACTTGCTTTCTACTGCTACTGCTGCTCCTCCCTTTGCGCTTTGTTGTTTTCTGCCACTATGAACTCTTGCCTTCTGCCATGTTCCACATTGAGCCAGCCAAGTATGAACTGAAGCCCCCACAAACTGTGAGCAAAATCAACCTTTCCTTCCTTAATTTTGGTTGTCGGGTATTTTGTCCCAGCAACAAGTGAAAAGTAAATGAGACAGTAGTAATGTTAACATGAATTGGGGGTTGGGGAGATAGCTCTGTGGCACAAATGCCTGCCTGGCAAGTGCGAAGTCGTGAGTTCAAACCCTGGTCCTGCAAAAACATTGAGTCCAGGATAGTTGTACAAATGCATTTTAAATGTACTCATTTAAAAAAAAATGGTATCACTTGACTTGTCACTATACCTCCTTTAGGTCTAGACATTTGATTAGACTTAGGATGAACTTTTTTTTTTTTTCTTTTTTTGTTATTTTGCAGTGCCAGGGGTTGAACTCAGGACCTTGCTCTTGCCAGGCAAGCACTTTTCCTACTGAGGTGTCTTCCCCAACCCTAGGATGAACATTTTTGATATATGTCCTAATGAGTGATAGTATGAATTTTATCTTCTATCACACCAGGAAGCTTACCGTCTGACACTGTCTACTATTTGTGATCTTTGGTTTGATCATTTGGTTTAGGTAATAGCTAGTTGGAAAATTAGGGTATAACCTGGGTGATAAATAATTTTTAAAAAATAATTGACTTGGATATGTAGATTTTATTTCAGTATATTTGACCTTTTTGTTTTTGATATTCATATTGGCCTGTACAATTATCAGGTAGTCCAGTATTATTTTAGATACTTAGGGAAGCATTTCAGTTCTGTCCAAGTAAGAAAAATGAAGGATTCCAGGTAGAACTGTAGAACTAGCAGTGTGTTTTTTTAATCTTTTAGTTCCTACATCTGGTAGGCATTTGTGTTTTCTGATTCTAGATCACTAGCTGCTTTTCCAAAATTAATACATTATCTTAGTATATGCATTTTCAAATATATATATGTATATGTACATATGTGTGTGTATATATATATATATATATATATATATATATATATATTTATGGAACAATTTGGCCTCCATTTTGGATCTCTTTACAATAAATTTACTATTCTTGTTTTATCATCAGTGATTTTTCCCAATTACTGTTATTTTGAGGTGACTATTAATCCTGTTTTGTTTTTAATACAGTTAATGCCAATTAAATATGATCATTCTAGATCAGTCACAGTTTGGTAAAGACAAAAATAATAAATGCATACCTAGGTATCTTAAGTAGGATAAATTTACTACAAAAAATTACATTCTATTGAAAATTTTGGAGCTGTCACTGGATGGCTGCAAGGTGGTCTCCTCAAGAGGGTAGAGACATCATCCACAGAAAATTAGAACTTCAGGACTCTCAAAGGGTAAGACTGAACTTACACAGCTAAAACCTGGTCCATAACAAATGAAATCCCTAAAACTCTAGCCCGGACAAATGCAGGAATTGTAAGGATAGCATTATAATATGAAAAGGACATCTCCTGAAGTTGAACTCAATATCATTGTGATATGTGTGGTACTAATGATTAACCTCTGGGCCTTAACTCTGAGCTATATGCCCAGTCCTTTTTTATTTTTGATTTTGAGATGTGTCTCACTCAGTTGCTAAGTTACATTGGCTGAACCTCAGATTTTTTTTTTATATTTAATTTTTTTTTATTGTTTAAATTTAACACGGGTTATATTACATATTTTCATCATCAGATCAGTTTAGATTAATACATATAGGTATATAAGATTGATCAAACAATTAAACATTAACCCTTCTAAATCAACATTATTATTATTTTTTTTTCTCTTTTCCCCTTTCTTTTCTTTGAAAGTTGACATATTGCATATTGTCCTCACAATCATTCTACAGAGTACAGTGTGTGGGCATGACCCACCTCCCTATTGATGTTGCTTAGAAAAAAAAAAAAAAGGAAAAGAATATACTTTTCTTTGGACTAAGAGGAAGCAGGCACATATATAGTCAAATTGAACCTCAGATTTGTTATTCTACTGCCTCAGTCTCCCTTATTGCTGACATTGTAGATGTGTACTAGCATATCTGACAGTATACTATTTTATAGTAAACTTTTTCCAAGTAGAGGTACGTTCTTAATGATAAAAATTATAGTAAAATAGAAAACTAGTATCATTTAACCCATTTATTATCATTATGAACTATTACACATTGTTCATAATAATTTGTGCTACATGTATTTTTATGCACTATATGACTATACAGAAATCTTTTTCTTCTTACTGCTCTCAACATACTCTTTGGGAGTTGAACCTGTAGCTCAGTGGTGGATTGTGTGCTCACCTTGCGTTGAGGCTCTAGGTTTCATCTCCAGCACTGAGAACAAACAAAACAAGAAAATTCAGCCATTGGCACTTTGATTGTAATGTATTTTACTGTGGGTGTTGTTTATCTTTCTTGAAACCTATTGAGCATAATTATGCTTCTGATTTTCTTTGTAAGTGTGGATGTGTGTGTACCAAGAATTGAACCCAGAGTTTCTTCTCCTTTTTTCTAAGACGAGTTTTCACCATGTTGCTAGGCTGGTTTTAAGTTCGTGGAATGAAATGATCCTCCCACATGCTGTAACTATTGGCAGACAATAACATTTCTGGCTTGCATTTCTTGAATATGTAGATTATTTACTTTTTATCAAGTATGTAATGTTTCTGGTCGTTATTTCTGCTTTATTCTTTCTGCCCATTTTTTTCTTTTCTCTTTGTTGATACTCCCGCCATGTGTATGTCATTATACTTGAGTGTTACACATATCTTTTAGGCTTTATTCATGTTTCTTCGTTTTTCTTTGTGCTTATCGTAGTTGATAATTTCAAGTAAACATCTTTAAGTTCCATTGATTCTTTTTTCTGGGTGCCCAGATTCTCTAGTTAATTTTTCATTTCATTCATTGTAATCCTCACCTCTGGAATTTCCGTTTGATCCTGTTTGGAATAATTTCTCTTTGTTACCATTTTCTATTAAGAATTTTAATTTAGTATTTGTTTATAATATATAATAATGGCATTAATTCTGAGGGATTGTCCCATACACATAGCACATGTTAGCATTTTTAATTCCTCTTCCAACAGTCTATTTTTTGATGCCCCCCCCCTTTTTTTTTTTGGCTTTGTGACATAATTTACAGACCTTGTTTACTGAGTCTGATGTCTGTTTTTACTTAGGGATAGTTTCTCTTTAATTTTCTTCTTCAATGACCATGTTTTGTTGTTTCTCTGCGTACAATTTTTTATGGTAGGTAGATTACATTAGTTCTATGATATAACTCTGGAAATCAGGTTATCTTGCCTCAGTTTCTTTGTTCATTTCATTTTTTTCCCCCCCCCTGTATTTAGGACAGGGTCTACAGGGTGTGCAGGGTCTCACTACACAGATCAGACTTGTAGTGATCCTTCTGTTTCCAGCCTCCCAAAGTCCTGGGATTATAGGTGCCTGCCACCATACCCAGTCTCAATTACCTGTCTCATTGAGTCCCAAGGGTGGAGCTGGTATGGAAAAACAGGGATTGAACCCTGCTGCTGTGCTCTGCCTAAGCAGACCCTTGAGCTATCAGGCTGGCCCAGTTTCTTTTCATTAAATACCCAGGAGCAGGATTATTGGATAATACATTTCTAAAAAAATTGCCAAATGGATTTTTCCAAATGGCTGAATAATTCTGTGTCCTATTGAGCAATGTAGGAAAAGTTCTAAACCTTTTATACTCAAAATTTCTTAATACTATCAGTCTTTTGGGTTTTAGCTACTTTAATATATACAAGTGATATTGTTTGCTTTGCATCCCCCTAATGACTAATGATGTCAAGCATTTTTGATATTTTATTCATATCTCTCTCTCTCTCTGTCTCTTTCTGTCTCTTTTTTTGTATTTGGTACAGAGTCTATAGGGTCTCACTACACGGATCAGACTCATACTGATCCTCCTGTTTTCAGCCTGCCAAGTGCTGGGATTATAGGCAGGTACCACCACACCCAGTCTCAATTCCCATCTCAGCATGCTCTGGGGGCAGGGCCAGTAGTGAGTGCCCTGGCCCCTGCATCTGTCTGAGCAGGTGCTTTAATCCGCTGAGCTATTTGGCCAGCTCTCATCATGTATATATCTTCTTGGGTTATATTTCTGTTAATCTTGATTGTTTTAAATTTATTTTTTATTATTTTTAAAAAATTATTTATTTTCTTATTTCAGAACCTTTATTTGTTTATTCACTCATTTTTAAGGCTGGCCCAGCCTGCCCTGAGGGCAGGGCTGGCACAGCATGTGGTGCCAGGGATCGAACCGCGGTCCCTGAAGCTGCCCAAGCTTTCCCAAGTAGGCGCTTTAGACCACTGAGCCATCCCGCCAGGCCCCCTGTTTTAAATTTTTTAAAATTGTATTTTCTCAATTCCTACTATCTGATTCCAACTCTTCTGATTAGAGAGGTTTTGTAGTTATTTTTTCCCAGTCTGTGATTTGCCTTTTTATTTTCTTCAGTATCTGTCAAAGGACAGTTGTGTTTCCTTATATCTTAAGTAATGTTTGCTTAATCAGGTCACAAATATGTCTTCGTTTTGTAGAACAACAATAGAAATATATTGACAGTTTCATATTTATTTTATTTTACTTTTTATCTTTTGTTTTTGTGAGACAGGGTCTCTGTTATGGTTTATGTCTAGTTGTCCCCCCAAAGCCTCATGGAGTCATTGGGCGGGGACTTCTGGAGTTTGAGACTTGATCCATGATCCCTGGGATTATGGGTTTTAGTACTGATGGGATTATGGGTGGAAGTACTTCTGGGATTATGGGTGTAGCCCAGGGCGGGAGCTAAGGCGGAGAGCCTGAACGTAATATAAAGAGAGACAGAGAGACAGATTGGAGCTCTGGCTGTTGCTGTTGCTCTGCTGCCGTGTTTGGCTGGCTACCTCTGCCGCCATTTTGTTGCTGTTCTGCCGCCATGAACTGGATGCTCTCAGCTCTGCTCCTCTCAGCCTTGGGCCAGCCGAACATGGACTGAAACCTCCAGTAACTGTGAGCTAAATAAACCTTTCCTTCCTTCATTTTGAGTGTCGGGTATTTGTCTCGGCAACGATTAAAAAGTAACTAAGACAGTCTCCTTATGTAGTTGGCCTTGAGCTCACTTTGTAGGCCAGGCTAGCCCCCATTGATTGATTGATTGATTGATTGATTGATTGATTGGTTGATTGTCTTTTTGAGGTAGAGTCTCACTGTGCAGTTCAGACTGGTGTTGAGCTCACTTTTGTAGCCCAGGCTAGTCTCAAACTCACACTGATCCTCCTGCCTCAGCCTCCCAAGTGCTGGGATTACAGGTGTGCACTATCATGCTTGGCAAAATTGAAAGTGCTTTTCAAGTTGCACAGCACCACCTATGTGATTAGTATTTTTTTTTTTTTTTTTCCCCCGGTACTGAGGATTGAACTCAGACTAGGCCAGTGCTTATTTTATTGAGCTATCTCCCCAGCCCCCCAGGATAGTCTTTAACTTGCAGTGATCCTCCTGCCTCAGTCTCCTGTGTATTGGGATTATAGGCGTGTGCTACTATGTCCAGCTGTCACATGTAATTTGTATCTGTGCTAAAAAATTATGAAGATGTCAGCGTAATTAATTTTATGATTATGCTAATAGAATAGTTAAGCAAATAATTATATATAATTAACATACTAATCTAAGTAATATTTAAGTCAGTCAGTATTATTTAATAAAATTACTGGATGAGATAGCATTACTCAATTAATGAGATGATATACCTTTTAATTTTTGTACTAAGTCCTACCTGTTGTGTAATTTATACTTGCAGCACATTTTAACTCAGCTGAATCATATTTCAAGGACTTTTTTGCTAATGTCTAATGACTAGCAAATCAAGCAGCATAGATCTACAAGTTTTATAGTTTTACATTTTTACCTTCGTACTATTATTTTGAGTTAATGTTTATGTACAGTACAAGTTTTGAATTGAAGTGTAATTATTTAGATATAGTTGTCTTAAAAAGTTTTTATAAAATTATTCTTGGCAATTAGGAATGTAGGGATTATTCTGAGATCCAAATCTCAATATTTAAACACATTCTTTATTATTGTTTTCATTGTCTTGTATTTTATAATAATAAAGTATGCATAATGTAAATTAACTTCATAATTCACAGTGGTCAAACCTTATGTTTAAAATGTGTAGAAGTGTTGGCTGTTTAATGTCTTGACTTTATTCAGAAACATAGAGTTTAAAATACATAGGCAAAGAAACACATATAATGCTATTTACATTTTAAGTCTAACCTCATTTCTAAAATTATAAAGTGTTTGCTTTGCTTTCAGGCATGTACTGGCATTGAGAACATTGATGAAGCTATTACATTGCTTGAACAAAATAATTGGGATTTAGTGGTGAGTACTTTTTAATTTTCCACCCATATTCAGATTTCATGAATTCTTGAATATCTTTTAATTTTGCTCACAGGTGGCTCAGTGTACTATAGCCCATCTATAACTTGTCTGAATGAATACAATGTTAATTTCATATCCTTAATATAAAGTTGTATTTAGTTCAATATTAAGTTATTATGAATGCTTAGAAAATTGAAATGATTTTTAAAATTGTTTTCTTATTTTATTGTGCCTTATGATTTATCTTCCCACATAGTATTTTGGTGGAAATGTTTAGAAGGAGAGAAGTCAGACTTGCCTGTCTGAGTAACTCTGTTTGATATTTCCCCTTTCTGGGGCTCTCTATGATTGTTATGTTCCTCTAAAGTCATTAAAGAAGTAGCATTTTGCTGTGATTTCAGTACCAGTTTGAGGCAATTTGTCACCAAGAGGTGGCATAGTTTAATGTTCTTTAGGTTTTTTTGGGCAGTAACTCAAAAGAGACAACACAATATATTACTAAATATTCATCTATTGCAAAGCAAACTAAAAATAAATTATATTGGAAAAATACTGGTTGTGTTTAGGATGGCACAAATGTCTGGAAATGCTAAAGAAATTAAAATTACAATTTTGGCCGGGCCTGGTGGCTCAGGCCTCTAATCCCAGCACTCGGGAGGCTGAGCCAGGAGGATTGGTGCGAGTTCGAGACCAGCCTGGGCTACAAAAGTGAGCTCAAGGCTAGCCTGAGCTGCATAGCGAGACCCTGTCTCAAAAAGACAAAAAAAAAAAAAAAAATTACAATTTTGAAAAGTTTTAGTTTTCAAAAGTACAAATTTAAAACATACTAATGGAAGTAAAATTAGATATGTAGATGTAATGTGTACTTAACAGAGCTCTTAGTTATCTTTATGCTTTGTGCAGATCTATGACTATTGATATTTTTTAATGTTTAAAAGCCTTTCAGCTTATAAAAGTAATAATGGTCATAATAAAATGAGATAAATTTTAGAAAAACACATTACAGTTTCAGGGTCCCTAATCAAAAAAACCTTAAGTCTAACATGCTCCAAAATTTTAACATCCACATGATATGAAAATGCTTTGGATTTTGGAACATTTTGGATTTCAAATTTTTAAATTAGAGATGCTCAATCAAAAAGTCATTAAAAAGCCCCGGAATCTGACAGTCTGAAATATTAAAGTATGCCAGGTCCTAAGCAGTTGAAACAAAGCTAAAATGATCTTTTATCCCATCACTTGGGGATATTTGTCTTGAATTTTTAGGTATATTCTTCTAGGGCTATATTTACAGGATTAAACTTTTTAAAAACACAAATTTGTACCTATGATTTTAAATCTTTTTTCATTTAACAGCATACCATGAATATTTTCTTTCTTTCTTTTTTTTTTTTTTTTTTTTTTTTTTTTTTTTTTTTTTTTTTTTTTTTTTTTTTTTTTTTTTTTTTTTTTTTTTTTTTTTTTTTTTTTTTTTTTTTTTTTTTTTTTTTTTTTTTTTTTTTTTTCAGGACCGGGATTCAAACTCATGACTTTGCACTTGCCAGGCAGGCACTTGTGCCATGGAGCTATCTCCCCGGCCCCTTTTCTTTCTTTTTAAAAACAAAATTATGCATTTTTTTGGTAAAACAAATTTTGCCTACCAATCTTATGTTGTTGAATATGTGAGATTTTTCCAATAACTTGCTGTTGTAGACATTATACAGAACCTTCTTGAGTGTAAATACTGCGTACTTAACCTATTATTTTCCTACAGGAAACAATAAATTTGTAGTTGAACTTGTGAGTCAAATTACAAACATGTTTTTAATATTTTAGATAATTTGAGCCAAACGTACTGCCAGGATCCCCCCCCCCCGGGGGGGGGTGTATATTTAGAATTAGCCAGCTGTATTCAGTGTAGATGATCCCAATTTTGTTGGCTTCATAATTGGGAGTGAGTCAAACATATGCCTTCTTTCCATCAGACCTGATTAGTAGGATATTGACCTTGGCAACATCAATGTCATAGAGCTTCCTTACAGCTTGCTTGATCTGGGGCTTATTGGCTTTGACATCCACAATGAACATGAGTGTCTTGTTGTCCTTGATCTTCTTCATGGCTAACTCTGTGGTCAGGAGGAACTTGATGATAACATAGTGGTCAAGCTTGTTTTTCTTGAGGGTGCTCTTCTGAGGGTATTTGGGCTGCCTGTAGAGCCAGAGTATCTTGGGATGGCGGAAGGTGGGTGATATTCATATCTTATTTTTGTGGCTGTGGATGCCTTTCATCATGGCCATGTTGGCCTTCAAAATTTTTATTTTGGCTTTAGCTTTGGGAGGGGGTAGGGCCTTCCTTCTTCCACTTTGGCACCATCTTGATAAAAAGACCCAGGGTGGTTTCATTAACAATTTTTTACTGACTAGGTACACTTTTGAGATGGTCCTTTTTTGTTAAAATATTGTTATATATTTTGTTAAAATGTAAAGAATAAAATATTTATTCTTTTTTTTTTTTGCGGAAAAAAATGGAGCTGGAGAGATAGCTCAGTAGAATAAGCACTGTGCCACTGAGCTATATCCCTGGCTTTAAGCTATCTTTTATTACCTTCTTCAACTTGGCTTTTTTAGACATGTATCTCCCAGCTGGCCTTTCTTTGAAATATCTTACTTTTGTTCACAATAAAGATTTGTTGTACTTTATAACTGCCCTACTCTTTAAATTTTTGAATTTATCCTGTTTTCATATGTCATTCATGTTATGATAAAATGTTTTAAAAATGAAACTTAATTGTAGTGGTGTATACCTGTCATCTCAGCAGTCAGGAGGGTTGGTCAGTAGGATTATGAATTTAGGGTAGCCTAAGCTACATAGGGCAGTCTGGACTATTATATAGTAAGACTGTGACTGAAACAATAGTAACAACACCACCAACAATAACAACAACAACAACAACAACAATAACACATGATTGAACAAAAAAAGAAACATAGTTTGAATAGTGCATTAAATTGTTAAGTCTTTTATGGAAGTTTTTAATCAGTAGTCTCTGTTTTGCCTGTACATTGCATTTTGTGATTCTAAATTGCTGTTGCCTTTGCTGTGCATTTAAAGGGCTGTATGGAACAGTTTGGATTAAGTTTTAAATGTAGGATGTGAAATTTTAAATTTCCTATATATATAATTCGTATATCCCCTCCATTGTTCCTGTGCATATTTTACTAGAGAATATAAGGGATAGTGAATAGGAATTATAATCAAGCATTGTAATGCATGTGAAAAATACTAATAATGAAAAATTCATTCAGTGACTGCCAAATCTGGTGCATCTGGACCTTTACTAGATACAGTGGAGGTTTAACAGACTTAACAGTGTGCAGTCACTTAAGTGTCTTGTTCTGTCTTACGTTTACAAAATGCATACAACATGGTAGTTTCGAAAGAATGGAAGTTGTGTTAAGCTTTCTCTTCTTATTCCAAATACCTCAGACGAACAGTTTCAAAATGTTTATTTTGGCTCACAGCTTTTGACATTTCAGTCCATGGTTGGTTGGCTCTTTTGGTTTTACACTATCTTAACTAAGGGTATATCACCAATAACATAACCTCTTACACTAAAGTCTACTTTGTAAAGTTTCTGCAGCCTTCCAGTAATACCTTGTATTGAGGACTTCAATACATGAGTTTTTGGGACACATTTTATATATAACTTATCTTAATTTTTTGGGAGACAGGTTCTCACTGTATGGTTCAGGCTGGCCTGGCACTAACTGTTGCCCAAGCTGGCTTCAAACTCATTGTGATTCACGTGCTTTAGCCTCCTAAGGGTTCATACTATAGTAGAAACGTATTTGACTCAGGTTTCTTGAAGTTGGAAAGTCTACAAACTTGGCCTTGGCATCTTGTGGGGACTTTTTCCTACTTCATAACATGATGGAAGACATTACATGAGTTAAACAGAGCAAGCATACTGGAGAGAGCTTGCTTTAATAACAAGCCATTCTCTCAACCCATTAAACAAATAATCCATGAATGAATGAATGATCTCATTAATGAGGGAAGAACCTTTAGGAACTGGATATCTGGAGCTCCCACCTCTCCAATATAATTAATGTGGAACTCTAGGGCTTAATTTTCCAACAGAGTACTAACGTTAAGAAATGTCAAAATTTGATGTATTTCTTATCTAATTTAATCACAATAGTGAATATTTTTTATGAAAACACAGTCTGCAGGGATTCTTATCATTAGTCATTTTCCTTGGTCATCTTGTATATTATATTTATTACTTAGGTTACTGTCCATGAAGAAGTGGATCCAAATCTCTGGTTTAAGTACGTAGTTGGTTGTATTTTGGAGGAGCTGGAGATTAAGTTATATGTGCTAAAATCTTGAAAACAAAAATAACATGAAGTTTAGTGTTTTTGAACTTTAAAAAATATATATATTTAGTACAGAGTTTATAGGGTCTCACTACACGATTGGACTCATAGCAGTCCTCCTGTCTTCAGCCTCCCAAGCACTGGGATTACAGGCGTGTGCCGCCACACCCAGTCTTAATAGACAGCTCAGTGTGCCTCCGGGGTGGGGCTGGCATGGTGCTTCAGAGACTGAACCCTAGTCTCTTCATCTGCCTAAGCAGGTGTATGCTTTAATCTGCTGAGCTACCTGGCTGGTCTGAATTTTAATATTTTTGGAACGTATCTTATACTAATGTTTTGCTTGCTATAGATAGCTTTTTACTTATATCAGTGTTCTTTAATTTGTCATCATTGTCACACAGTCCAACCTCACAGTTAAGAGAGAATGAATGCCACTGCAGTGGAGATTCTTGTTTTGAAGAGGACTGTCATTTTTCATGTGTATTTAGCAAGGTATATGCATGAAGTGTAAAGTCTTGGGAGGCATGTATACCACTTTGGTGGAATATGGATTCTAAATCCAGCGTCAATAAAGAAGTAAAGAAGCAGCTTAACATAAAAGAAGATAGTTTATATAAAGTTGAGGAAGAAGGAAAAGAGATAAGACTGCTGCTATGGATGAGTAGGAAGGATTTAAAAGTGAATTGCTTATGGATTTCATGTCTGTATCCTTTCATTGAGATCTTGTCCCACAAGTTTGGACTAAGAACTGCCTTTTTTTTTTTTCTTCTCTCTTTTTGAGTCAGGATCTTGTCAGGCATGCCATACTAGTCTTGAACTCATTATTTGTCCCAGGCTGGCATTGAACTTGTAGTGATTTTCCTGCCTGAGTCTCCCAAGTACTAGGATTACAGTTATGTGCCACCATGGCTGGATAGGGGTGCTTTGTTACATGGAAGTGGGCTACATGGTGATTATAAATTATAGTCTCACTACAAAAATGATTCAGTACTCCCTTTCTATTTTTGGTAGAGATTTGTGTGAGGTGGGGGAAAATCTGTATATGTGTATTCATAGTGTTAGCTAAATGCAGAGGTGAAAAAAAAAATCAGATTAATCTTGATTCAAAAGCCATAGCGTAGCACATTTCTTTAAATTAATTTATTGAATTTTTCCATGCTCAAGTTACTTCTGAATCTCTTAACTTTTTAATTTAACATCTTTATTAAATAATGGTTTAGGGCTGGCAAGATAACTCACTGGACTAAGAAGAGCCTGCTTAGCCAAGCATAGAGACCGAGGTTGGATCGAGGTTCCGCATGCTGTGCCAGCCCCATACCTAGGTGTGCTGAGTTGGCCACCGAGACAGTGTGGTGGCACATGCCTGTAATCCCAGCACTGGGGAGGCTGAAAACAGGAGGATCACTACTAGTCCAAGTTGCATGGTGAGACTTTGTACCAAATACATTAAAAAAAAAAAAAATGTGGTTTAAAGGCCAGGGAGACAGTTCAGCAGCATTAGTGCCTGCCTGGCAAGTACAGTGTCCCAAGTTCAATACCTGGCACAGCAACCCCTCCTCCCTCAAACCAAAACCAAAGAAAACAACAGTACATTCAGCGGAGTATTACTCTTCCATAAAGAAGTATAAACTTGAGATACTTTTTAGGTAAATGGATGGCCCTTGAGAACATAATTTTAAGCAAAATAAATTGGTCACGTTTTTAAATAGCACACTGTTTCTCTTATAAGAGGAATCTGGGGCTGGAGAAATAGCTTGGTGGTTTAAGTGCCTTGCCTGGCAAGCACAGTGACCTGGGTTTGATCTCTTGTACTGCATGCCATGCTGACCCCCAAATCCTGGGTGCTCTGTGTTGGCCACTGAAACTGGACATGGTGGTGCATGCCTATAATCCCAGCTCTGGGGAGGCTGAAACAGGAGGATGACTGTAAGTCTAAGCTGTTTAGTGAGACCCTGCACCAAATGAATGAATGAATGAATGAATAAATGATTAAAAAATAGAGAAACCTGAAAGGTAGATGAGGAGCAAAATGTAGGGTAAATTTTGGGAAATAGAAAATACTTAAATGGGAAGGAGAGCAAGAGTAGGTAGAGATTAAAAAACAGAATCAGAGAAAAATAATGGAAACAATATTTGTAAATGGAGAGAAGAAGAATGGAAAAGATGGGGCGGATTTCAAGAAAATAAATGTACAGGGTTGGCAAGATAGCTCAGCAGTCTAAAGTGCCTGCTTATGCAAGCTTAGGCAACTGCAGAGTTCGATCCCTGGCACCACATGCTGTGCTGGCTCCAATGCCATAGTAGGCTGAGCTGGCCATAACAGAAATAAATAAGTAAAGCTTTTTTTTTTTTTTTAAAGAAAGATACATTATGCACAGGTACAAATCTCCTATAACCAATGTTTATTAGGCATGGCAAAAATATATCAATAAAAATTAATTAAAAAGTACTACATAGCCTATGCACTCACAACTGTACTTGATGTAAAAAAAGAATATTCATCTAGTTTTCTTCTTTAGTTGAATTCTTATTTGCTTTGAATATCAGAGTCATAGTGACTTCATAAAATGGGCTTGGAAACTTTCTTCTTTTTTTATTAGTTGGAGAAGGTTGAGAAAGTTTGGATATTTTCCACTGATAAAATTCAGCTGTAAATCCATTGGATCATGGGCTTTTCTTAGTTAAGTTTTAATTTCTGTATTAGTTTAATTGTTCTGTTCAGTTTTTTAAATCATCTTGGTTCAATTTTGGTAGGTTGGATATGTCTAGGAATTTATACTTTTTTAGTGGATTCTTTGATTTCTTGAAGTTTAAGTTTTCAATGTCATTTCAGATTTCCATTATGATCTTTGTATTTTCCCCCCCTATTTCACCTTGATTTGTTCTTGTTTTTCTCAGACTTTGTGGTATGTTACAAAGTTATATATTTGAGATTGCCCTGTTTTTCTAATAGAAACATTCATATTGCTTAGTTTTCTCTCGATTTCTTCAGAGAGCCATTTAAGTATATTATTCACTCTCATGTGTTTGTGTAGTTTCTGTGTGTAGTGGATAGCAAATTGATCAACTGTTATACCCAGCTGCTTATTTATAGGTTCTCTTCTTAGCTCATTGATCATTTGAGTTATTGAATTCAGTTGCTTGTTTCTCTTTAGATCTCATTTTAATTACTAGTTTTCAAAATTATTTTCTCTGCGTTTCATTCACTTCAGAATCTGGGATCATTAAAAATTGTGTATTTTTGGAGGCATCTTGTTGCTTTGTTTTCTCAGTTTTGTTATGGTGTTGAAATTCATAGATCATTTGGATGTAATCTATCTCCTGTTGTCATGTGTAGTCTTTTAAGTAAATAGCTTTCTCTTTGTGATGTGTCTGGGGTTGTGATTCTTTCTTCAACTAAGAATTTCCACTCAGTTTGTTCTAGATTTCTGGATGCTAGGTTCTGGGTGGTCCAGTATGTCCTGGATACTAGCACTGCTTTGAAAACAGGGGTAGCTACCTGTTATGTCAACATTTGAGAAACAAATGATATATAAAATCAACCAATTAAGATGTTGCCTCAAAAGATCTTTACTGTTTTGTTACTCTTGGGAAAGACATTCTATTTCTATAGAATATACTAGATTAGGAAAAATTTGACATTAAAGGTATTCAGATGAATGCTAGTAATATATATATAGAGAGAGAGGAGAGGAAAATATAGTTTAAAATAAAGAGCAGATAGTTTGAAGGGATATAGAGAACATGGAAAAAGGAAGTATAAATAGGAACTGAGAGAATAAATAGGGAGATTGTTCTTAATTGTTGAGTTGTTGAAGTTATATATCTCTTAGAAGTAACTTTTAGTATGGGAATTTATGACTATTCAACATGTGTTTGATAGTGCTAAAGCAGAATACTAATACACATAGCTGTTCCTGTACATACACATGTTAAAAAGTCTAAACTTCATTATATAAAACAAAATGTTGATTAATAAGCAAAATAAAAGGAAGATGAAGAAAAAACCTATATATGTACTTAAAAACTAAAGAGGGCAATTGTCTTGCGGTTGAATCCCAGAAGTATTCATCAGTGGCCTTATTTTTTGTTTCGTTTTATTCTTTTGAAATGGGAATTTCATGGGGCCTGGCAAGATAGCTCTGTGGTCTAAAGTGCTTGCTGAGGCAAGCTTAGGCAAAATGCGGAGGCCACAGTTCAATCCCTGGCACCACGGTTTAATCCCTGGCACCACATGTTGCACCAGCCCCACCTGGGCTGAGCTAGCCACAAAAAATAAAAATAAAAAAATAAATAAATAAATGAAATGGGAATTTCAAAATTGATGAAATACTCACCAATACCCTGGGCTATTTGTGTAGTCCAATACAGGTTACAAGTTACCCTGTATCCCAGGGTGGTCTTTAACTTGCAACAATCCTTTCTCAGACTCCTACTGTTCAGAGCTAATGCTACTGTCTTTAAAAACACCATGTTCAGTAACTTGTACTATACTCAGGGACCATAGCAAAAGCCCTTCTACTGTTCTCTCTGATGTGCTCCCCATTTCTGGTACTCTGGATTCCTGCTATGATGCCATATCATTGTAATCTAGAGCTGGGAGAGGGACAGCTCCAGCTAACATCTATGTGGTAGACCTTCAGCTACTCATAGTATCTCTCACCGCCCCTGTGCTTCCCTATCGTAAATCTGCCTTAGTTCCTGGAATTTCTTTCTGGCTTGTGCCATCTCCTTAGTACCAAGGGCTGGGAAAATGAAAGCCCAAGCCCAGACTGTGTTGTCCAACAGTTATGACTGCTAGTTCTCTGCAGTTCTCAGTGTGTTTCTCCTATTCTGGGTCAGGAAGGGCCCCTTGTGTGAATATCTCAGTTTCTAGGCTCTGTATTCCACTTGCCTGGTGCTGAGGATAATGGTGATGAGGTTGAATGCCATGTATGGGCTGCCTCCATAACTTTTTTCCCTGAAAGACTTTGAGTGTTTTACAGAATGGTATAGTCTCCAAACCTGTGTTGTAAACAGAGTTATTAGAGCATCAGCTTTGCTTCTTACTCTTGCTACCTATATTTCCGTATTTCACCAGTTATTATTTAGTTCAGGTTGCATTCCTATGTAGTTGGTCTTGCTACCACTTGGTACAGTCACATAGCTACTAACCTGGGTGAGTATCTTTGAGTTGTGACTGTTGCTTTTTGGATTGCTGTGATGTTTCACCTCAGTGCCATTTCTGGCATTGAAGGTGGTCCAGGGGATCCTGTGGAACTTAGGGACTATGTAGTTTATAGCAGTGACAGTGCCTAACTAACCCAGAGCCCCTTGACCTTCAGTTCTTAATATAGCAAGGCCAGAAAGCTGAACAACTTCATAATGTAGTAGTGCAGGAGAAGATACTGTGTCTGTTTTTTCAGGGAAGATCTGTTGTTTGTATATTAAACTCCTTCAGTAAATTAAAATTTCAAATTAAGTTCTAACACGTCCAAGGAGTGATACTCGGTAAGACTTGGTAACTGAGAGCTAAGGGAAATAAAATAAAAGTAAACATTAATCTTGCCATATGACATTTTAATACTGTATGCACTTAGGAAATGATTTTTGAACTTTGCACTCAATTTCTGCTCTAGTTTGCTGCCTGTGCTGACATTGCTGTTTTGTAGAAGACTGTTTGGACTGCTTATACTTAACCTGAATTATGTGTTTCAGCCTAAGACAGAATGAAACAAATTAATATATATTTCTATATTCACACTGAATTACAAGTTCTAAAAGATAGATTTGTACTAATAGAATCTTAGAGTAAAGTAATTTACACCAAAGAGTCAAAACCAAGGAAAAAGCCGGGTGTGGTGACGCACACTGTAATCCCAGCACTTGGGAGGCTGAGGCAGGAGGATTGGTACTAGTTTGAGACCAGCCTGCACTACAAAAGTGAGCTCAAGGACAGCCTGAACTGCACAGTGAGATTCTGTCTCAAAAAGACAACAAAACAAAACAAAAATACAAGGAAAATTATCATGTACGTAATCTGTCTCATCTTACTGATGAATTTTCTATTTGACAAAGTTTGCATTTTAAAGAAACATATCTTAATGATTATCCTAAGCCACAGTTTCTCCACTCCCCAGCTCAGGATGTGGTTAAAGAGGTCCTTGGATATACACTGCCTTTCTACTTTTATCAGTGGTAGAACAACACCTGCAGTTTTATGAATAAATAGTCTAGTCAGTGATATAATGAGTCTCTGTGTTCATCAGAAGGGAGCCAAGCTTCCAGTACTACTCTTTATCAGTAGCTTTCAGACACTGATTTATATTTGCATAGATGTTTGCTACGATGAAAGAGAAGTGGTAGGGGAATAATTTCATCATATTAATTTCTTTGGTACAACCCTCATTTCTTAGGGATTATAATTCCGTTAATTACAGAATTACTCAGTTTCTCAGGTTTTCACCTGACACACATCCTACTTCTGTCCCTCCTTTTTTTGAGGGCTTACTTATGCTAGACATCATTTCAAGTAATTTACCTACATTATTTCATTTAACCCTCACAGCTGCTCTAAAACTTGGGTAGGTAGTACAGTATTAGCTAATTTTTATAAATAAAGAACTGAGGCTCAAACAAAATTAGCTAAGCTATCAATGCTCATATAGCTTTTAAACAGTAAAAATGATTTTGAATATAGATCAGTTAGTCCATAAGGAATTTTCATAGCTCTAAAAGCACAGTTTAAGATTGTGAAAAATTTTTCCTATACAATGTTATTTGTCTGTGGATTATTTCTTTCTACCAAGTCACAGTTTATCTCAAATTTTTAACTGAAAAGTTTTGTTGCAATCAAGCAGTGATTCTTTTTGCTTTGTTTTCATATAAACACTAGGGGAAAGGGAATATGTTTCTTACTAGTTTTGTCTTTGGCACATGGTACAGGTAATTGCTTAAATGCTTATTTGACTTTATTACAATAAGCTTCTCTATAGGTCTGTTCTGTCACTTGAGTATTTTGAAAATTTTTGTTTTTAAGACTTCTGACTTATAGATGTTGCTTGCTTCTCCTTATCTGGCAAAAGGATCTGAAGAAACGGTGAGATAATTAGATACTTAAAAAGTACGATAAGGAGTAGTTTCAGTATTTACTAGTAAAATTTATATGGTCTCTACTTATTGTGACACTTCTTAGCAATACTTTCCACAAATTTTCTTTTGTATTCTTTTGAAGCATTTCATAAAAGTTATTTTTTCCCATTTGTTTTTGGTTGTGTTGTCCTACCATAATGAATGTTCCTTATGTCATCCAACCTCTTGGAAAGTTTATTTTTAAAAATCAGTTTAGCTTCTCAGAAGAAAACTAAAGATGATTTTTTTTTTTTGGCTAAAATGTAATTCAGTGGGTATGAAAAAAAAGTTTTCTACTCTTTACAAAAAAACCCAAGTTATTATAAACACGAAATTCTCATTTACTGAATTCATATTGGTGACATTAACAAACTGAAACATTTTGAAGTCTACAATTTTTTCTTTGACTGCAACTTGACTGCAACTTTCTATTTATTTCTCTATTGGATTTTTGTATCAGATATGTATCACCTTTCTTTTAAATATAATTTAGTTCTACAAGTAATTTATTGAGATAAACATCTTTTTTTTGTAAACCTATGTTAGATTAACTCCCACAAGCTTTGATACCCAATTAAAATGTGATATATTAGAAAATAATATGGATTGTTAAAAGCAGCTTGGAAATAGGATGCTGTTGGCTTTATGAATCTGAATATAGGGAACTGTGAATTAGAAATGTTTGGTGGAAAAAAAAGTACATCTCTTCTGAATGTGTATAGTACAGTCTTATGTAACATTTTATGTAAAACATGACTTTATTATGTACTATAAGAAATTTACAAGTAATTTAAAGTATGTAGAACAGTGGTTCTCAATCTTTCTAATGCTGTGACCCCTGCAATACAGTTCCTCATGTTGTGGTGACCCCAAACCAAAAAATAATTTTGGTGGCTACTTCAAAACTGTAATTTTGCTACAGTTATGATTTCCGATGGCTTTAGGAGACCCCTGTGTTTTGGTAGTTCCACCCCCGCTGGGGTTGCGACTCACAGGTTGAGAACTGCTGATGTAGAAGGATGTACTTTTATGAAAGCATACCATTTCATATAAAGGACTTGAGGATCCATGTGAGGGTGGAGGGGTGAGGTAGTATAGGGTGTCCTGGAAAAAATTCATCACAGGGAGAACTATTACTTACTGTTTTTGAGTTTTACCATTACCTGTCTAAATTTTACTTTATAATATAGTTAAAACTACTTAAATGAATAGTTGAGATTTATTTCTGCTGAAGATTATAGAAACTAAAGACTATGCTAATTCTGAAAGAATTTGTATATACTACTCATGAGTTAACTGTAAAAGAAAGTAAATGTTTTAAGTTATTTTATTTTTATAATTGTTTATTTCAGCCAGTTGAATTACATGCTTGATTTTTTTGCTGACATACAGGCTAACTTCATTTTAAAAATGAGTTATTTCCAACAGGTTGCCTATGATATTTAACTAATTTATTTATATTACTAAAATGTGCTTAACAACATATAAATACAGCAGTTAGTGGTTTAGCACACAAGTACATATGATGACTTAGCAGTACTTCCTGCTAGTCTCAATGATCAACTAACATAAATGAGTGTATACTTGGAAAAGAAAATATAATATGATAGTTCAAATTCCTGTTAATAATTCAATGTTTGCATCAGTTTTTAAATAGTTGCTGTTCAGTATTGATAAAATTTTTTTTAAAAATTTACTCAGTTGAATATATTTAGATAAAATATTAATGTACAAAATTGGTATTTATATACATAATTTGTATTTACTATGATAATATCAGGTTCTAAGTTTTCTTATTGATTAATTTATTGATTATTACCAGCAGTCAAACTCAAGGGCTCACACTTGCCAGGCAGGTGCTGTGCTGCTGAGTTACATCCCTGGCCTGATTAAATACTTTCTGATTTTATTTGGTAACTATTTTAATTAATTTGGTTTTTTCTTTTTTTTTGAGGCAGGGTCTCGCTATGCAGTTCAGGCTGGCCTTGAGCTCACTTTTGTAGCTGAGGCTGGTCTCGAACTCCCACTGATCCTCCTGCTTCAGCCTCCCAAGTGCTGGGGTTACAGGCGTGTGCCACCATGCATGGCTTTAATTAATTTGATATTTTGTTTTTTTTCCTTGGTGTACTAGGAGTTGAACCTGAAACTTGCGCATGCTAGCTAGGCAAGTGCTGTACCACTGAGTCACATCCCCAGCCATTATTATTTTATTTTTTACATTTTGTATCAGGATTTTACGAAGCTGCCCAATACTGGATTTGAATTTGGCAATCTTGCTACCTTACCCTCCTCGGTAGCTGGGAATACAGGTACACACTACTATGCTAGGCTAATAATTTTTTATATTTTAAGTACTCATCTAAATAGTTCATCTGATGTACGTGTACTCAGATTCTCTTAAACATATACTTGCTCTGTTTTCATAATGAACAGTCAAGCTTACAATTTGCATCATAATAATGTAATGGTAAACAAAGTTCCATGTATTTCATATACTAAAGTTCTGTAAGATTAACTGTTTTTTAATTATAGAAAACTCAATAAAGTTCTTACTGAATAACCCTTATTACTGAATTTAAACTTTCTTCTTTAACTTAATGTTGAAAGCCTTTTATCATTTAACCATGCCTTGTCATCATAAATGACTTTGTAACTCCAGGAGTATGTATGTCTTTATAATCCAGCTAAATTAGCATATAATCTCAAGCATGCCATATACATATTTTATTTTAACATTTAAAATTAATTAATTAATTTGATACAAGGTCTTGCTACACAGCTCAGATTTGTAGTGATCTTCTGTTTCAGCGTCCTCAGTGCTGGGATTATAGGTATGTGCCACCATGCCTGGTTTTGGTAGTTTGCACAGCATGTGGTACTGGGTATGGCAGGTACTTAGTCTGCTGATCTATCTCCCCAGTCCATACATATTTTATTTATATATATATATTTTTTTTCTGCCTTTAAGTTTTTTCTTTTATATATCTTGTATAGAGTCTACCTACCATTTTTCTTTCTTTTAAAAATCTTTTTATTTATTTATTTGGCAGCCAGCACAGCAGGATCAGGTATTGAGCCTGCGTCCTTGTGCTTTCCAGGTAGGCACTTAGTCTGCCAAGCTATCTTCTCAGCCCCTTCTCAGTTTCTTTTCCTTTTTTTTTTTTTTTTTTTTTTTTTTTTTTTTTTTTTTTTTTTTTTTTTTTTTTTTTTTTTTTTTTTTTTTTTTTTTTTTTTTTTTTTTTTTTTTTTTTTTTTTTTTTTTTTTTTTTTTTTTTTTTTTTTTTTTTTTTTTTTTTTTTTTTTTTTTTTTTTTTTTTTTTTT
>PVJA010002909.1:0-100823 GCA_004027025.1 Myocastor coypus | reverse complement strand
AGGAGGAGGAAGAGGAGGAGGAGGAAGAAGAGGAAGAAGAGGAGGAAGAGCAGGAGGAGGTGGAGGAAGAGGAGAAGGAGGAGGAGGAAGAGAAGGAGGAGGAGAAGGAGGAGGAACAGGAGGAGGAGAAGGAGGAGGAGAAGAGGTAGGAAGAGAAGAAGAAGAAGAAGAAAAAGAGGAGGAAGAAGAAGGTGTCGGTGGAAGCCATGGTAAGGTATAACTGAGAAACAGGACAGAAGCGTGATCCCGTCCTTCAGCTGATGTCAGACACAGTTCAGGTGCTGCAGCCATGCAGGAGTTGCCGTAGCTATCTGGAGAGGCTGACTGAGCAGCCAGGTTTTCCACAGGTACAAGGACATCCGAGCACGAACCCAGGCTCTTCCACTTCCCGGGAGGCACTGGAGTGCGCGGCCAGCAGGCCTTATGGAAGTAGTTGGCTCACGCTCCTCCTCTGTCTGTGTGCTTCTTGTGGGAGCTGCATTCTCCCAGGCCACATCCTTGGCCGGCTGGTTTGTTAAGGTTTGGGTGTCTGATGACCCAATCAGCCTGAGACTTCTGAACACAGACCTGGCGAACAAAGCCAGTGTGGGAAGTCGACAGAGGCACACGCCATTCCTGCCACACGCGGAGAGCCTTCTAGGGTGATAGCAAAGACCTGAGGTGGAGGGGGAGGGCTGGTGGCGTCTGAGGCTTGGCTGCTCCCTCCCTTTCCCACACGTGGTTTGGTTTTTAAGCACACTTTGTTGTATTTTCCGAGCCACCAAGAGTCCTTTTTTTTTTTTTGTTGAGGGTTATCCGGGCTGGCTTTGATCATTTGTAACTCAAAGAGCTCTGACTCATTTAGAAAGCCTGGGCTGGTGGCCTCACACTTCCTCAGTTTCCTGATTTATAAAATGGTAAAAATTGGGATAGAATGTAGAGTATAACTGTGGGGGCCGCTGAGCAGATTAAGTGAGCTAGCATATGAAAACTCTGGCCCCAAGCCTTGCGGTGGGGGTGTGTGGACTATTATTTTCTTTCCTTTAGGATCTCAGAGGCAACCATCCAGGGTGCTATTTCTTCAGGCCGATCTTTTCTTGAGAACTTATTTGGAGCCAGACATTGTCGTTGGTGTTTGGACTGCGTCATCTCACGTAACCTCCACAGTCATTGAAGAGGACACTCCCGTGGTCTCTGTTTTACAGGGGTGAAAGCCACCGGGGAGGAGGTTGGCTTCTGAGGACACTCAGAACTTCTTGACTGATGTTCACTCCACATCCTCGGTTGTTTGAGGCTCAGGGGAGGTGGTGTTGGACCATTAAGATCTGGATGTGAGGGCAGCTGTTGAGAACTTTTGCCTTGACAAGAGGTTTAGACTGAGATCCAAAATACAGTGGGCCTCTGTGTCTGTGGACTCTACCACGTGTGGAAAGAGCTTAGTTCTATTCATGCTGGGAAGGAAGAGAGATGCTTCCTGCTTCCTTCCAGCCTGCCTGTGATCATGTGCAGTTGTGTAAAAAAAGTAAAATTTGGTTTACAGTGGCCCTATTGCAGCCACCAAAAAAGGCCAAGAGATCATGCAGATGTCTTGACATTCCCATGGGGTTAAATTAAGCCACCCAGGAGCTGTCTGTCCCTAGGCTTCTTCTCCTTCCTCCTCTTCCTCTTCTTCCTCCTTCTTTTCCTCTTCTGTCTCTTTTGAGTCAGGGTCTTTGCCATGCAGTTCAGGCTGGCCTTGAACTCACTTTTGTAGCCCAGGCTGGTCTTGAACTCACATTGATCCTCCTGCCTCAGCCTCCCAAGTGCTGGGATTACAAGTGTGTGCCACCACGCCCATCGTATGCTTCTTGTTATAGGAGATTATAAACCCTATTATTTAAGCACATATAGTCTGATTTTCTTTGTCCCTTGAACCCAAAGCATCCCAGTGCATAGGTGTTGGTGTGTTGGGTGAAAGAGACACCTGGGGAGGCTACCAGAGTGGGCAGGTTGGGACTTTCATGCAACAGGGTCCCTTAGGGCTCCTGAGCCTCAGGGACCTTGGGGTTCCTGAACCTAAGGGGCGAAGAGCTTCAAGAGCCAGCCCTCTTGATGAGTCTTGGTCCCCAGAGCAGAGCCAGTGGTATTTTCTGTGACAGTCCTACACAGGTCACCATGGGGCCAGGCCTTTTTACAGCAACTCTGCCTATTTGCATTTCTTTATTTCCTGTGTCTCTGAGTTGTGTGCATTTGTCAAGTCTGGTTGTCCCCCAGTGCTTGCTGGTGTTTCTACCTTCTTGCTCGGTGTCACATGGCCACCTGGCATCACAGGAGCCAGTTCTCTGTCCACTTGGTCTTGCCTACAGGGGACACTACTGGAGCCTTGCTTATAGCCCCAGCACCCTTGTTCCCTACACATACTAGCAGTGGTAACAGAGGACATCTTCACAGACTCTCAGGGGCCCCAGGCACGGAGCCTCTTGACTCCTGCATGGGCTTCCTTTTTCCCAGACCTCACCAGCCTGCTCCCTCATGGAGGCTTCCTGGGACCCCTTCCTGTGGCAACCACCTGCCAAATCCTTGAGACAGGGTTTCCTTATGCAATTCGGGCTTCAGGGAAGTTGAACTCCCCACAATATCTTCCCCTCGCTGCTGTTAGGATGAGGACCCGAATCTCTGCATACTACAGATTGCATTAGACCTGATCTCTGTTTCACCTAGGCCCTGACCTTGCTCCTTTGGGAGTGATGCTATCTTCTTGGAACAGTTTCATCCTCTACTTCCTCCTCTACTGGTCCAGCACATCTTTTTTCTTTTCTTTTTTTTTTTTTTTTTTTTTTTTAAGGGAAGGGTCTACAGGGTGTTCATGGTCTCACTGCTAGATTCGACTTGTAGTGATCCACCTGCTTACAGCCTTTCAAGGGCTGGGACTATAGGAAGGTGTCATCATGCCCAGTCTCAGTTGTCTCAGTGTGCCCCCCTGGGGCAGGGCCAGCATAGCACACCTGGGGATCGAACTCCAGCCCCAGCATATCCTATTACACTCGACACTACCAGCAGCTCTTCTGGAAATCCACTAGCAGCTGTGCCCCCTAGAGCTAGAGGTGACTCTTTGGGCCCCTATGCGCAGTGTGCCTACCCCCATTAGGACTCCACCTACCAAGCTAGTTGTGGGGCACAGTCATCCTCTGTGGTGGGGTGGCACAATGCCTGTCCTACCCTATGGGTAGCTTCATGGGGTGGGCAGTCTGCAACCCTCATTCTTTGTGCCTTTTGAAGGCATCAGGTCATCCAGAGCAGGTGGGAGCCCAGAACGTTCCTAACGCTGACCTCAGATCCGATCCTGGACGGAGCGAGTTGGGTTGAGCTGGCTTGGAGGGAGGCAGGCTCCGGAGGAGAACAGAATCTGGTAGGAAGGTGGGGAGGGGGAAGAAGTAGCAGAAAAATGTGCAAGTCATAAAGTGGTGGGGAGTCCTGCAAGCCATTAGGTAATTAACCAGAGAGCAAAATCAGAAAGCCGCCAGGGCTGCCATCGCCAGGCTGCAGCTGCTTTTGGATTTTGATTGAATAAAGTACTTTTATTAACTTCACATTTTACCTCTAATTTCCTCTCTGTTCTTCCCCGTTCTAGGCCCCTCACAATCCCCTGACTCCCAAACCCTGTGATGGGAAGTGGCAGAGAACTGCCTTCGTCACACTCTGCCAGGTGTGGCCCAGCCCCTCCGCCCTAGTGAGAGGCACCCGTTTCTGCGCTGTAAGCATCTGGCCCACGCCTCTTCCTACCTTAGCCTCCAGGAGTTTGGCTGTCTTCCTACCAAATTGAGTGTGTCCTGGAGGCTGCTGGATCCTGACCTCAGTCCCAGCAGCAATGACAAAAACCCACTGTGTGTTGAGAAAGGAAATCAGAAATGAAAGGTGCAGAGCGTCTTCCGAGCACCGGGCATTTTGTGTGTGTGTGTGGGGGAATATATAACTGGGATTTGAACTCACAACCTTGTACTTGTTGGGCAGGCACTTATGTCACGGAGCTATCTCCCCAGCCCCCTTCTTACAGGGTCTTGTTACACCATTCAGACTCATAGTGATCTTCCTGCCTCAGCTTCCCTAGCGCTGGGATTACAGGCATGCATCACTATGCCTTGTTTTGGGGCCAGCAAGCATGAGGTATCAGGGATCGAATTTGGACCCTTGCACTTGCCAGGCAAGTGCTTAGACCGCTGAGTTATCTCCTCAGCCCTCACTTTGGGAATATTATTGAGTTGTTTCTCACCACAGTGCCGTAGGGTAGGTCCTTACCAAAGAGGGAGAGTGGAGGATCTGGAGGCTAAGAAGCAAACAAAACTTGCAGGACCATTTAGAAGGGCAAGGCGGGGGCTATCACTTAGGAGTCCTGCTCTGGAACCTGCCGATCTGTAGTAACCCTGGGACACTGTACTACTCCGCCCTCCCCTGTTTGCAGTTGGAGGGGAGACAAGTGACATCTCTACCTGCTGTAATGTGTGTGGTGAGACCACTGCCACAAAAGGCCGAGTAACAAGAGAAGAACTACGTGCTTGTTTGACACAGGCCTCACACTACACAGCGTGGAAAGATCCGCTGTCCATGCAGAGTTGACGCATTTGCTGTTTCCCCCGCGCCTGTGGAATTGTGGCTGGAGGACAAGGGGTCTGAGCTGGTGGGGCGTCGGGGAAGCTCACGGAAGCCTGTCTGCTCAGAATCTCCTGTGTCTTCCTATCTCCCCTCAGGGACCCTCTGGAGAGAGGGTCTGACACGGCTGTTACATGCAAAGCCTTTCTCTCCTGCCATTTCCTGTGCTACTTCAGCTAGAAAGGAAGAGTCAGGGCCGTTCCCACTTCCAATGGCTTGGATTATGATTTTTCAACTCTTTGATGGTGTAAAAACCATGCCTGTTCAGTAGGCGCCATACCTCATGGTTTGAATTCTTGCCTTTTCTCAGCAGCTGACATGCAACACCATATTCTCAGTGGCAGCCAGGTAGACTGGGGTCCCCAGGTGGGGTGCCTGGAAGGTTAGATGTGTCGGTCCCCTGCCCACTGGCGACATTTGCAGCTTGCACGGGTTCATCTGTGTGGGAGCCCCCCGAAGCCAGTGATCTGTATGATCTGAGTGTTGCCACTCCCTCACCCCCTCCTGGCCCCTCTCTAGCCCTCTAACAGGCTTCTCGCCCCCCCACCCCCACCCCAGCACCGGCATCCTGGTTATTTTCCTAGAAAACAAATCTGATGCTGAAATCCCCTGTTTAAAATCCCTCAAAACCTCCCTTTGGGCCCCCAAAACAAAGTCAAAGAAAGCTCTCCTGCTCCGGTTCCTGCCTGCTTTTTGGAGAACTGCTCCCTGTACCTCTCACCATTTCTGTGTCCTGCTCCTTCCTGCGTCACCCCTGTGACAATTTGAGCTTTTAGGACAAGGGTGGTGGGAGGCTGCCTCCCCCAGCTGCCTCCTCCATCCTGGGCTCTGGATTACTCTGGAGCCAACGGCAGCTCTTGGAATCCACCCCCTGGGCCTTGAGCACAGACAGCTGGAAGCTCCAGATGAGCCATTATTGCCCTTGGGGTGGCCATACCAGCCACTCCTCTGTGACGCGAGGACCAGTGTTTTACTTCGGGCCAGGACGGGACACCAGCTGCTTGTGGAGCCTGTTGCCTGGCTGCCTGGCCCCAGTTGGGGGAGGAGGGAGGGACCCTGTGCAGCTATCCCTGAGGAGGAGTTCATGTAGGGACATTTTATCCATCTTCTGCCACCCTCCTGCCAACAGACTTGTCCCTTCAAACAGTGCTATCCTGGAGGACATCCAGCACTCTGGGAGCAGGGAAGACACTTCCTCTCTGCTCACTCATGCTTTGCTCTGCTTGTGCTGAAGCACTGGTGTCTAGGTGACAGCAACCGTGTCACAGGCGGGACAGAGCATGGGTGTATGCATCTCTCTAGATGGGCCCTGAGGGGAGCAGTAGATGTGTGCGTAGTCCCCTGGGCTTCTTCATCCCCAGGGACCCTGGTTCCATCTTGGGGACCTGCAAAGTGCAGCCACTCTCCACCCACCCTCCGGGCAGTCACATCTTGCCTGCTTGTCTTTGGGGCTTCAGCCCTACAATGTTGAGGCTCTTTTCCCTTTCAGGGGAGAATCCTCTTTCCTGCTTTCTGGGGTGATCTGAGGAGCCACAGATAGGGTGGCTCAAGGGCATCCAGGCCGCAGGGGAGAGGTGCGAGGGATAGGCGGCTCCATCTGCAGCTGAAGTTTGGCCCTGCGTTGACCATGCTAGAGACAAAGAGGCATTGTTCTTGGGGTGCAGAGGGAGGCAGAGGGTCTCTCCTAGCCTCTCTGTCTCTGCCAGGCTGCCATGTGGAACAAATTTGGCCTGAAAACAACGGCGTGGCAGACAGTGTGGGACGCTCCAGGCTGCGGGACGGTCAAGGCTGGGGCTGGCCTCCCTGAGAGTCACTGAGTCTTCGGGGGAAGCTGTGGAGATGAAGGCGGTGATCCTGTGGGGACTCTGTTTCTCCTGCAGGACCCTCATTCACCTTCACTGACCTCTGCTCTTCCCTTTCCTGGACTGCACGATTCAACCCGGACTCCAGGCTTGAGAGCAGAACCGTGTATCCGTGCTGCTCCCGAAGCCTGGTCTCCCGTGACTGTCCCAGGCCTGTGCCTGCCCCTGGTCTCACACAGACATATTATGCCCCTGCTCCCTCCTTTTTCCCGCATCTGCCCTCCAAGCCCACCAAAACCCCACCGCGACTGCCCCAGGCAGCCAGCGCCAGTTCTGGTGAATTCCAGGGAGTGGAACATCCAGCTGGCTTCTGTCAGTCATGAGGCATGGTCAGGAGTTTGTTCAGAGGTCCTAACTTCCTGGTAAGAGTTACGTGAGGAAGAAGACAAGGGCAGTCAGTAGAGGCGCTAGGAGATTATGAGACTTGCCTGAGGTCACACAGCTGCTACGCTGCAGAGCGGAGGCTGGACTGGAGCTGCCTGGCCGTGAACCTTGTGTTTCTGTCTGCTGTGTTTCTTCCCCAGGCTCCTGGCACAGAGATAGAAATCACCTCCAAGGTGCTCAGGTTGGAGAGAACCTCGATTTTCATTGCCAAGGAGGCTTAGGCACCAAGCCCTAGATCAGACCCAGGCCTTTTCTTTCCTTCGGCACCCCAAGAACCTGTTATATCTCTCTCCCCTCAGAGATCCTCCTAGCGGTCTCCAGCACCCTGGTCCCTCCCTGTGTGCAGTGAAACCTCACCCAGGTAGTTTTCCTCTTCACACTGCAAAGAAGAACAGGCAGGGTCTCACTGCAGGCAAGATCCCCAAAGCCGAGTAGCGCTTTGCTCCTGGGCGCACAGCAGAAGTCTGCAGCTGAAGGAGCTGGAAAAACTGAACTCCACGTTGAGATTTCTGCTCATCCCTGCCTGCTGAACTCGGGGATGAGTTTTTCGTTTTTCTGGCCATCAGAACCCACTTCTGTCTCTGTCATCATAGGCCTGGTATCTTTGTGTCCTCCTGCTCAACCTTTTCAGGAATGTGGCCTGCAGGAATCTGTGGCCTCTCCTGACCCTTTGGGGACCCAGCTGGCGCACAGGTGCGGAGAGAAGTGATGACCAAATGCCCTGTGTACGGCCCGGCGTCTGCGGGTCATGCGCTGTTACTCTGGCTGGCTGCTGCCACAAGTTGCTTTTTCTATGTTTTCTTTCTTTCTTTCTTTCTTTCTTTCTTTCTTTCTTTCTTTCTTTCTTTCTTTCTTTCTTTCTTTCTTTCCTTCTTTCTTTCTTTCTTTTTTCTTTTTCTTGCTTCACAACCTTTATTTGTTTATTCACTTATTTTTATGGCCGGCTCAGTCCGCCCTGAGGGCAGGGCTGGCGCAGCATGTGGTGCCGGGGATTGAACCGCGGTCCCTGAAGCCGCCCAAGCTTTCCCAAGCAGGGGTTTTAGACCACTGAGCCATCCCAAGTTGGTTTTTCTGCAGCAGGAGTTGAGAGGGAGTTTGGGGTACAGGATGCTTGTCAGTGGTGAACACCTAGGGGAGGGTAGGATGGGAGAGGGCTATGCAGAGGTGACACTGAACTGTGACATAAGGCCCACAAGCCTCGTTAGTCTTGTGGGGAGTGGTGAACAGGAACTGCCTGGCAGGGCAGCCATGATGGGCGGAGACAGCAGATTGTGTCTCCTCCCCTGGCCTCAGCCCCGGAAGCAGTCCGTCCTGGGTAAGGGGCAGCTCTCTGCTGAGCCTGTCCTGAAAGAGCAGCAGCTTTGGGCTACGTGCTGACAGGAGCCTGAGCACTAGGTCGGTGGTGTGTCTGTCCTTGAGGGGTGTGTTAGACCCCTGCCACTGTATCGAATGCCTAGATAGCCAGTGTGTCAAGAGAAAAGGTTCATTTTGGCTCACAGCACCAAGCTGTGAGCACCAAGGATTTTACTACACTCAGGGCCTTGGAGACACTAAGAGTCCAAACCATAGCTTAAGGCTATGGGATATGTATCCTAGGCCATGAGGTAACAGGCAGTCTTTATAGTCTGTCCTGCCCAGCATGATGCAGCCCAGGCCACAGAGCAGGCACTAACAGAGTCTGCATTCGTCTTTTGCTTTTTTTTGTACAGCGTTTCACTACTGACTCCTAGTGATCCTCCTGCTTGTACCTCCCAAGTGCTGGGATTACAGGCGCATGCCACCACGCCCAGAATCCATCACCGGCTCAGCGTGCTCGAGAGCAGGGCCGGCGCAGCAGGCAGGGCCAGGAACCGAACCCTGGTCCCTGTGCTTCCCTAAGCAAGCGCTTAATCCACCAAGCTATACCGCCGGCCCTCAGAGTCTGCCTTTGAACCCATGGCCAGTGGAGGTCAAATTTCAAGCTTTTTGCATGGCACAGACCTAGGGCTGAGGGAGAAATGAGGAGCGTGGGGTGGGCATCGCCTTAGTTTCTAGAGTTGTTCAGTGAGTTTCCTCTGCACCTGGGAGGAGAGACCCTGGATCCCTAGCAGGGCCCTGGGCTGCACAGACCCGTGTGGACCCAGCTACGTGGGCTGTGGCTGGGGTTGGGTGAGGTAGCACTAAGGCAAATGTTCCTCCTGATGGCTCCAGGGGCTTGGATTATTATTATTATTATTATTTAAAAATTCTGTTGCTGGGGATGGAGCCCAGGGCTTTGTGCGTGGCACGCAGGTACTGCGCCATCCCAGTTAGGTGGTGGGCTGTCCCTCACCTGAGACTGCCGCAGAGACAAACGTGAAGCTGACAAGCATCTTAACTTGGCTTTGTGTTTTGCCTGCTGAGCCCGTTAGGAAAAACCTCACTGGTGTGAGTTAGGATCTGTCCCCCTGACAAGAAGATCTGTTGACCTTTTAATGCCTGCTACTTGCAGATGAGATCTTATTTGGAATTAGGGCCCTTGCAGATGTAAGTGGTGAAGAGGAGGTGGCTGGGGCTCTGGATGCTATATGACACCACGTGAGTGGTGTCCTTATAAGAAGTGGAGATGCAGGTATGGCAGAAGGCTGTGTGATAGTAGCAGGGGTGGAGGAACACGGTTGTGCACCAAGGAACAGGGAGGCTTTCCAGCCCTCTAAGGTCCCAGGGAGAGGCTAGAAAGGCTTCAGAGGGAACATGCCTCCAGATCTATGAAGCCATCCAGCTGGGGGTCTTCATTTGGCACATTTAGCAAAGGGACACATGGGCTAGCATCAGTCCTATGTAAGGATCATTCATTCTCAAAGCAGGAAGAATGGTATTAGGACCCAGAGGAAAAGTACTTAGCTTTATGGAAAATCTCCACCACCTGCCTCTCTCCTTCCATGCTGGACTAGTGCCATCCCTGACCTGGTGCTGGAGGGGCTGGGGCTGTATGGATGGAGACAAAGAGGCCCTGGCCACTGCTCCAGGATTCCTTGCCCCTTTCTGGGTCTTGTGGTTTCAGGTTTGGACTCAAAGTCTCTCTCTTCTATGCAGGGATGTAGGGAAGGCCACGGGAGGCCTCAGGTACCAGTAAGATATCCCTGAGTTGCTTCTTGTCCCAGAAAATTCACATCTAGAGCTGTGGCATGGGAGGGAAGCTCATGTAGACGGTTCTGGGGCCACAGACCCTGAGAGCTCACTCGGTGAAGAGTGACCACCCTGCCTCCCAGGGCTCAGGGGGAGCGACTGCTGTGGGAGAGAGTGGAGTCGCAGCTCTGCCCTAGGAAGCACTCAGACTGGTGCTCACGAGCACCTCTACATTTGTGTCACTAGGACCCTGTGCACTTGTGAGTCAGGAAAGCCACACTTCTCTGAACATGTCCCATGGGAAATGGGCTCATTGCTAACTTCATTGTCAGGACACAGCATGGCCCAAATGCAAGGGACAAGGGACATGTTTCCTTCCTCCATAGAGCACAGCTCTTGGGACTTTTATGAAGAGTATCTTTGGAGAAATTAGGATTTAGAGGTCTTCTTGTAAGTCCCTAGCATAGCACCCTGGGCGATACTGGTGACGATGAAGATAACAGTTACAGCCTCGGTGGTAACATTGTGGTGGGGCACTGCAGAGGAAGGTGGGCAGATCGGCATTAGCTTGGTCACCTCTGAAGAGAAAGCCTCCCAAGTCCGCTGTACCTTCTGTGTTATCAGTGGTACTGAGAGTCTAGATGGGGCCAGTGGCCCCGGCTGGCAGCGAGGAGAGGGTACCAGAAGATCAGGAAGGTATGGTCGGGGCACCTTCATGATTCTAGTCTTGAGGCTTTGATGGCGGTGGCAGTGACATTGATAGTTGGTCCCGGGGGGGGGGGGGCTGATGGTAAGGATGAAGGTCGTGGAGGTGGGCAACGGCAAAGGCAAGGGCAGTGCTGCTGTCGTCGAGGGTGGCGTCGAGGTGACAGAGATTGTGTCAGGTGAGGTGACCGTGATAGGGACAGCCCAAGCTGCATACTGGCTCCGGTGCTGAGGGAACCCCGGCGAGCCCTGTGTGCTGGGAAGACCCCAGCGTGGCCCTGCATTTCGCCTCCAAGTTGAGAGGTGGATGCCCTCTTGGTCAGTGCAGGCCAGCCTCAGGCGACCCTCACTGTCTTTGGTGCAGAAAGGTGGCCTTTACGTGCCCCATGAATCAGCCTGCTAAGCTTTCCCCTTTGCGCTTTGCTACCAGCTTGTCAATCCCATAAGCTGCTCCTGCCTAGAATGCAGAGCCTGGGGGCGGGGGGGCGGGGGATAAATCACACTCGTTATTTCTATCAGCAGCAATGTCATTGTGGCATAGGAGCCAAACCCAGGGCTGACCTACCCAGGGGACACGGCCCCCCTCCTCAATATTGTTCAAGCTGAGCCTGCTATGATTCAACCCAGAGTTTTTAGACAGAGGCTCTTATATCAAAGTGACATAATTTAACACTTTTCACCCTCCCTGGAGCAGGGGCCCCACTGGGTGGCAGACATACGGCCTTGCTGGGAGAGGGGTCGATTCTCAGAGGCAGGTGAGAGCTCTTTCTCTGAATGAGGACTCCCAGAGTGTTTCCAGCCCATAATTCTCCTCTCCTGGCACCGCCCCACAGATGGGTGCTGTGTAGAGCTGCGTGGCTCCGTTTCCTCCTGCGTGTGGAAAAGATGTACGCAAGACCTGAATCCTGGTGGCCCTGCATCCAGAAAGCTGGGGAGATGCATGTCCTACAAAAGCGGCCTCCGGTGAAGTTTTAGTTCCGTAGTGACACATTCTGGAAAGTACTTCCGTGTACCTGTCTCGACCTTGCTACCTGTGGCTTTTTTTTTTTTTTTTTTCTTTAGACAGGGTCTCACTATGCAGTTCAGGCTAGCCTAGACTCATGGCGATCCCTCTGGCTCAGCATCCCACGTGCTGGGGTTACAGGCATTACCATCAAGCCTGGATATTTATGGTTTCTTGTTGTTCCAGGGGCAGAACTCTTGCCTAGGCCTCGCTGCCCTTGGCACACACAATTTTTGCGGCTGATCACAACGCTGGTGGGGCAACGGGAGATCATAGCAGTGTAATGAAAACCATTTCCTTGTGTATGTTCATATAATGTGTGGAGCAAAGAGACAGTAGGGTTCCTTCCTTCCTTCCTTCCTTCCTTCCCTCCCTCCCTCCCTCCTTCCCTCCCTCCCTCCTTCCCTCCTTCCTTCCCTCCCTCCCTCCTTCCTTCCCTCCCTCCTTCCCTCCCTCCCTCCCTCCCTTCCTTCCTTCCTTCCTTCCTTCCTGTTCCTTTCCTTTGATGAAATAGCATTCCAGAAAACTTTAGGACATCTGAGCTAGTCAGCAGAGCGTTCTGCCAGGCACCACCACCCTTGTAGACGCGGCAGGCCTTTCTCTGCGACCTTCTATGACCATCTGGGCTCTGTGAGTTTCCAGTTCTCTAGGACAGGAGCTAACAATGCTAACAACGAGCACCTTGAGGGAAAGCTCTGTGCTGTAGTCCATTAAAAGTTCTGAGCTTTATTGGCATTAGCTGTTTTCCTTGGAATGTTAACCTGTAGCATATGGAGGATGCAGATTTGGGTTGTTTCACGTGCGATTCTGAGGGCAGAGCCTGCGTATGCCTGGGGTCCGCACTGAGGGAAGGTTCATAATAGTTTCCGTCATGTCACAAAGAACAGGTGGCACAATATTTGCAAGTATCCTTCCTGTTTCATTTCCTATTCTGTCTTGAAATGTTTCACAGTATAGTCAACTGGAAGGTGAAGATCGGAGGAGGTAATTCCTCTAGGTTTTGGTGCTAAGAAAAGGTGAGGCACTCCCCAGCCCCCACCACACCCCGAGGCGGGGCACCAGCCCAACCCTCGCTGATTCCATCTCCCCTGTCGAGCACTAGCTTTGTGGGAGGCTGGTGGACACCAGTTTGGGTCAATGAGAGTTAGGTAGAGGTTTACGGAAAGGAGAAGCCAGTCCCTCCCTGTGGCTGAATATAAAGTAGGAAGCAAGTTGCTCCAGTGGGGTCGGCAGCCATCTCCAGACCCTGTGGGGAAGTGGTTTTAGCACAGGGTCAGCGCTGTTGCTGACAAGAAAAGGACAAGGGAAGGGAACTTGGGCTGAGAGGCCAATCTGCCCATGCTGGCCCCCGTCCAAGTAATACATGTGGTGGTCATTTCAGTCTGAGAGACAGCTCATTACCTGAAGAGAGAAGCACCTTCGCCTCGTTCTTTGATAGCTTAGAAGTCTTTGTCAAAGGATGGGAGAATTCCTCTCACGAGAGCCAGATAGGAAATAGTGTGGTCTCTGATGTGTCTACTGAAACAGACACAGACAATGTGTAAAGGAGGATGTTTCAATAAAACTTTATTTAAAACCAGATTTGGTGTGTGAACTGTAGCAGTCTGTGGATAGGAGCCATGTGTAGTTTCTGAGGGCACAAGAGGATTCTTAGACGATGTGGACTGACAGGTGGACATGAGTGTGTGATTTAAGTAAGCGCACCATTGCTCAGCAGGCCAGCCGTCTAAGGCCTCTGCCCAGTAGTCTTGGCACACTTGTGGGTTTCCCATGAGGCAGCTTTGGGCTTCCAGGTCTTGCCTCCAGGGGTGATGTTCTCTACCAAGGGGGCCGCTCCTGGGAATTAAGTTTCCAACACATTTTGGGAGCTGCGTTTTGGCCAGAGCAGAGGCTTGGGAGGGACCTACTGAAGTGTGTAAAGGGGAGCTAGGTGGGGAAGCCCTCATAGGCCTTGTGGGGGGCTACTGCCCCCTAGCTCCTTCAGACAAGACTCAACATTTGATGGACAATCACACCCATCAGTGTGACCCCCAGGTACAGAGTCTGGGAGCCACTGATATCTTCACAATGACTGGTGACCATGGCTTTTTATTTTATTTATTTATTTTTTAAAACTTTATTTACTTATTTATGTTATGGCCAGCTCAGCTTGCCCTAGGGGTGGGACTGGTGCAGCATGTGGTGCCAGGGATCGAACTGTGGTCCCTGTGGTTGCCTAAGCTTGCCTAAGCAGGTGCTTTAGACCACTGAGCTATCTCACCAGCCTTGACCATTGTTTTTTAGACAAGGACCAAGAAGTATGGTGTACCAGTTATTGGTACCCATGGTGAAAGGGACAGCAGCTAGAGGGTGACAGGTGGGCTACAGAGCGGGGAGAGCACCTTTTCGTACTTCCAGGCAGGGGAGGATGTGGTGACCAGGAGGGAAGAGCTCCTGTCGGCAGGAGGCACAGGACAGCCTTTCAGAAACCAGGACATGCAGCTCAATGGTGAGGGCCAGTTTGTCTCTCCTCTCCAAGGCCACCATTTAAGGACTTGAAATTGTCCAGCCTAGTGAGTCTCATTTATGTATGGCTGAGTAGCACTGACATTTTTACATCCATATTTTGTACCTTAAGTAACTAAAGATCACATGTCATGTATTAATTTTTTTTTTTTTTTTTTTTTTGTCTTTTTGAGACAAGGTCTCACTGTGCAGCTCAGGCTGGCCTTGAGCTCCCTTTTGTGGCCCAGGCTGGTCTCGAACTTGCACCGATCCTCCTGCCTCAGCCTCCCAAGTCCCAAGTACTGGGATTACAGGCGTGCACCACCATGCCCAGCTTGTATTGATTATTGTTAATTATTATCCTCCTATGATTTTGTTATGAATTTTTGTTTTATCTTTTTTCATAAAATTAAAATGAAATCCACTCATGTCTTCTTACCTTGATAAGTAAGCACAAGGCATTCTGGACAGAGAAAGAGGGGAGAAACAAACCTATGCTGAATAACATGAAAAGAAATTCAAGCAGGACGCGGTGGCGCACGCCTGTAATCCCAGCACTTGGGAGGCTGAGGCAGGAGGATTGGTGCGAGTTCGAGACCAGCCTGGGCTACAAAAGTGAGTTCAACGTCAGCCTGAACTGTGTAGTAAGACCCTGTCAAAAAAACAAAAAAACAGAAAAAAGAAATTCATACTTTCAAATAAAAGAGATTGAAGCATAGGAAGACTCCCCCCCTCCCCCAACTTAAGATCAAGGGTTTGGGTGAAACTGGTGCTATTTCCTATTTTCTCAGGTTCCAGAACAGATGAATAAACAGACAGCCTCAGCTTGGGGCTCAGCGACAAAAGGAGCCCCAAAGAGTTTCTGATGACACTGAGCCCTTCACTAACTCCGCTGCAGCCAGCGCCTGGCTCTGCTGCCATTTCCCCCCGAGTCCCGGAGTCCCTTTCTTCCCGGCTCTGCCACTGCGGCTGACAGACCCTGCATCTGCTTCTCCTTTGGTTCTTCCCTTTGTTTACTTTCCCAAGGAGACAGACAGTTGTTTTATTACCCACCCCCTGCTTTGTTTTCTTTGGAGTTTTCAGTTGTTTTAATCTTCTGCTCCAGGGTCCCAGGCTGTCCATTTACCATTCCCTCTCTGCCTGCTCTCTGGCGGCTGCTTCCAGCCAGGCCGGGGACTCTGAGCCTCCAGCTGGGCCCAGCGGCCTTGGTGACTTTTTCATCGTGGCCCTTGGAGCTGTGCGCCTTCCCTTCCTCCCTGAGAGGCTTTTGTTGATTCCCCCCTCTTCTCTGTGTGTTTCTTCACACCAGGATAGTGGGTGTTTATACACCGTTTGGGAGAACGGCTTTTGAAATGAGAGGACTATTTGTGAATTCCCTGGGCTGCATGCTGAGATATATTATCTGTGAAATTCCTCTTTTAATGATGGACAGATTTTGGTACAAGAAGGAGGTGTTTTGAAACCCGGCCACCTCTTGGAGGTACCGAGCCCCTGTACTGTGTGCAGAAGAAAAAGTCAACAGGACTCTACGTGCACGGAACCTTTTACCCTCAGCCCACTTCCTGCGGGCCTAGTAAGAAGAAATAACATGTAAGATCAAAATGTGCAAAGACACTTTCACCTGTAGCATCATTCTTCATCAGGCTATTAAATATGGCAGGTGTGTGATGCCATTTGAGACCATCCTTTGCTTGAAACCCTCAGGACGAAGCCTCTACATCCTTGTGGTCAAAGCTGGTCCCGGGTTTGCAGCACCAGCACCCGGAGCCTCGCTCTGGTCCTGCTGGGTTCTGGCTTTAAGACAGATCTCCAAGTGAAAGGTGAGCACAGTGACGTGTCAGAAGCGGCACCAACACATCCAGTGCAGCGCCAGAGCAAGTAAACATCGGCCAAGTACTTCATCACGTGAGTGATGAGCAGGAGACTGCGGCCCGTGTGTCCAGGCATTCATTTCTCCTCAGAGGTTGGTCACTGCGTTCACCTGGCCTTGGCTCTGATGTGCCGAGAATGTCCGTCTTCTCCATCAGTCGGGGTCAGTGCTGGGATTTTATTGATTTATTTTTTGAAATGAATGGATGAAAGCACTTTGTAAAGCAGAGCACAGGCTTAGCAGCAACAGCTGACGCACCGCTTCATGCTAGCTGGGGAGAGAGCTTCAGGCAGAGAGAGAGGATTGGAGAAGCGGGGACAGTCATGATGTCCCAGCCACAGGAAATGCCAGCACGTCTCACCTGTCAGAGAGGGAAGTGGGAACCCCTATTCTCAGGTGCACTGCTGCCCCTGCCTTTTCCTGGCATCTGGAGGTCCTTTCTGCAGGCCAGCTGTGGTCTTGGCGTTGGCAAGGAGGGCTGCTTCTAAGAAAGCCTTTGGGGCCCTGCTGGGCTGCCCACCCCCTGCCAGCCCAGGGCCTTGGCAAATAATCTGACTTCATCAGTGCCTGCCCTTCCCCCTAGAACTGTGAATCCAGGACATGATATCAAAAATGGAGATGACAGAGCATTTTTATTTGTAACTGGCAACACCGGGCATACGCTATGCTCCGTGGTGGCGACAGCTGTTTATGATCTGAAATCAGGTCCGGCGTCTTCCAGCTGCAGCGCATTTCTGAGCGTGCCTCGTTATCCTTGGAAGTGTCTGATAGTCTCCTGAAACTACCCAGAATGAGCTACTGTCCTTTGCCACCCAGAAGCCAGAGTGAACACTCCATCCACCCTATTGACTTGTCCTGAGGCATGAGGAATGTCCTGAGGCTTACCAGTCCTTGGCTATGGAGAATGGTAATTACCAGTGCCCATTTCGTGGAAGTCAAGAGAGCGCATCTCCTTGTGTTGCAACTTGATAAAGTCTGAATTATAAACTTCAGATCCTGCCACTCCCCAGACAGCTGATCTCCTTACACTGGCAGGGCAAGGAGCCTCACCCCTGGAAGGTCTTCCTCTGCTGGTGGTCAGTGGCCAGCGGTGGGTGGGGTGGGTCCTGATCCATTACGGAGAGTGCCACTCCCCTTCCTTATTTGCAAATCTAGGCACAGCAGACCCCCAGGCACCTCCCACCGTCACCCAGTTTGCCGCAAGCCATCTACGCCGAAGCTGCTCAGGTCCCTCTCTTGATTTCTTTCCTGAACAAATTCCCTCTACTACCCTAAGATGCTGAAAATAAAACAAATTTCATCAAGCAGAGTTCATGCACAGGAGCCTAGCTGGATCCTAGCAGGATAAGGGATGTGATTAACATGAGTCCTTAGTTAGCCAACATCCCAGCCTGTCACCGATAGCCTTGGTCCTCCTGCCAGGGTTATATGCTGCTGATTACCAGTCTGGGGAAGCCGAAATACCTTGTCATCATTACTTCGTGCAATTACTTCGGTTGCATGACAAGCCTCCCTCCAGCAAGAAAGGGAAAAAGTCACCACATGGCATTTATTTTTCAGGATGGAAGCAAGTGAAAATTGACCTTGTATGGAAATGTTTGGAGAATTCGAGTTGTCCCGTACTGGGGACTTCTTGACACTGCGAATCATCTCCTTAGAAATCTCCAAATTGTGTGAAGGAAACAGCAGCCTCAGCCCTTCATTTCTCTCTCTCTCTCTCTCTCTCTCTCTCTCTCTCTCTCTCTCTCTCTCTCTTTTTTCTTAAAATAAACTTGTAGTTTTATGCAAAATGCTTATTTAGTCTCTGGGTTTCTTTGTTCTCTCTTTAAACTGTGCCTTGTGGACAAAGAGTTTTGATCTCTCTGCATCCTGGCTCTGCTGATTAATAGTCTGGGGAAGACTGTTAATCTTTTATCTGCCTCTGTGTGTGTGTGTGTGTGTGTGTGTGTGTGTGTGTGTGTGTGATCCTGTGCCCCAGCCTTCCCTGGCATAGTACAAAAATGCCAACACCGTTCACCTTTTGCTACTTCCCTTTTCTCCCCCTTCTCACTAAGCATGTGCCTGCAGGATCTTGACCAAGCCATGCCCTGAAATAGCTCTGTGTGTCTACACTTGGAGGTTGCAGTTCACAGTTCTGTTCACAAATGAAAGGAAGGTGACTTCAGTGTCCCTTGACAGGACCGTGGGCAAAACACTGAGATATATTATTCACAGAATACTGGCTGCCACTGTGGCTCAGTGGTGAGGGAGAGAGAGAGAGAGAGAGAGAGAGAGAGAGAGAGAGAGAGAGAGAGAGAGATTGCTCACTGCACTATCGCAAGAGCAGAAGTGTCTGAGCCTGTGAAGGGAACTTTGCTGTTGCCATCAAATTCATGGCACGCTTCACCATTTTCATAAGAAAATGTCAGATTAAAAAGCAACAACAAAAAACCTTCTAGAAAGCCAACAGCTGTGTTAGGATTCTTCTGAAAAAGCTTACCTATAATTCAACTCCCCAAAAACAGTAACTACTTTGATTATTATTTTTTTTTTTTCCTGAAGCTTGCGTTTGTACAAATACAAAGTTTTCACAGCGAGGCAGGAGGTGAGGGCGTGGCACTGTGGCTGGAGCAGTTGGGGACGCCCTGTCAGTGGCAGAGACGGGTTCGCCACAGGAGCATAGAAGCAGTGCCTGAGCCTGGCACCTGATTCCAGGCTTCCAACGTAAGACCAGGTGGGTTTGGGTACAGGGGCTCAGCTCTCGTGTCAGGAAGAAGCCATGAAAGATGGTGGCTGTTGCATTTGCTGGTCTTTTATTTCTATAGCGTCCTGTCCTGTGTGCAGGGTGTTTCTTCTGGTTCTCCTTCTGAGTAACTTTTCTCCGTGCTTTTTTTTTTTTTTTTTTGGCCCCAAGATAAATTTTAAACTTTTGCCAATTATTCTGAGCAAATCTTTGTATGAGATAGTGTAACCTGACTAGTGTTTTAAGAAAGAGTGTAATAAACAGGGCCCAGGGACAGCTGTGGTCTGTTACTGAAAATCCCAGAAAGCTGGGATGGGGGAGTCTCGGAAAGCTGGGACTGCAGGTAATGGATGGCAGCTTCACCTGTGGGCTCTCGGGTTGTTGCTTTCTCCCTTGCTTGGAATGCTATTAGTTGGCCCCTGGATGAACCCTCTGATGGGGAAGGGATGGAAGTTAATGCAGAGCGTGGTCATGTGCGTGACTGGGTACGTGGTCCTCCTTTGCTGAAGTGATTATGCACGAGATCACGCTGACGACTCTAAATAAAGCTGACTTGCTTCTGGGGTTTGTTGCTCACTGAGAGCCGAATTTCAGTGAGTCCTCTGCGCTACCTTCAGCAGGTCTTCTTGTTCTTTTCGTAAGAGCCAACAAAGCCCTGTCAGTTGCTAGTACACCCTATGACTATGCTGTAAACATGAAATAAGATGAATAATATCAAGAGTGATGGGGATGGGGGTGGGGAACGGCCAAATAGCTCATTGGATTAAAAGCGCCTGCAAGCAGGCACAGAGGCCTGGAGTTTGATCCCTGGGCCTACTGTGCTGGCTCTGCCTTCCAGGGCATGCTGAGATCACAATCGAGACTGGGCATGGCGGTGTAATCCCAGCTCTTGGGAGGCTGTAAAGCAGGTGGTTATTGCAAGTCTGATCCAGTAGTGAGACTCTGATCAATCCTTTAGACCCTTCCCTAAAAACTACCAAACAAAAAACAGTTACTGGGGTTGGTGCGATGGTTCAGTGGTCTAAAGCCCCTGCTTAGGAGAGCTTAGGAAACTGCAGGGACTGCTGTTCAATCCCAGACACCACAAGCTGCACCAGCCCTACCCTCAGGGCAGGCTGAGCCAGATCCAAAAAAAAAAGACAAGGGGAGGGGAAATTAGAGGAAGAACGAGGAAGAAGGAGGAAAGGGCTTTTTGAAAAAGGAAGCTGGGGCTGGGGAGGTAGCTCAGTTGTCTAAGTGCCTATCTGGCAAGCACAAGGACACAGGTGTGACCCCTGGTACCACATGCTGTGCCACTCTGGTACTTGAGGCACACCATGCACGCCCCCAAACCAGGTGTGGTGGCACATTCCTATAGTCCCAGCTCTGGGGAGACTGAGACAGGTGCGTGACTACGAGTTTGAGCTGTGTAGTGAGACCCTGTACCAAAGAAATACATAAAAAAACTTAGAAAATATATTAAAAGAAGCTGTATTATGTACACATACTGACTCCCAGAAGATTGTAAAATGCGTACATGTACGCAATTTTTAAAAAGTTCTGCATAGCTTAATTTTTCATGAAACCAATGTTCACCAGGGTCCTGTTTCCTGGTATGTCTATCTATGTTTGGAGAATTCTTTTGTTCAAGCAAATGTATGCATCTCCTTAAAGCCTTAGCCAGGCTTCATGGGCCAAAGATCCTTTTTAACTCAGTGTCAAGAATAAACAGAGGTCTGGCATGCCGTTCCTCTGTAAGCTCCCTTTAGAGATACTGCATCTCCCAGCTGCTTCTTGAGATAGAGGGAAAGTCTGAGTTTAAGATGCAGGGTTGGGGAGGGCATTTCCTCACCGTGGGCTGAGCCTGCTTTGTGTTAGCTGCTTGCTAGAGAAATTTCAGCAGGCCTCTTCTCAACTCATCTCCTCTAACCACTTATTTCTCCTGTTTCTGTCTCACAAACAGTATTGCATTGAAGTCTCAGAGGGGATAAACATGACCTTTTTTTTTTGTTGCTGTTCTTTTGTTTGTTTGTGTGTGGCCGGCTCAGCCCGAACTGGGGGTGGGGCTGGCATGGCATATGGTACTGGTGATAGAACCGCAGTCTCTGCACTTGTTTAAGTTTGCCTAAGCAGGTGCTTTAAACCGCCAAGCTATCTCGCTGGCCCCGAAACATTCTTATAAAACTCAAATGTTTGTATCCTTTGGCTTTTTTCCCCTCTGGTTCTTAAAAAAATTATTCATGTTCCTGGTAGCTAATGAAGATATTCATAGAAATAAGATCCACCTCTGACTTAGGCTACTGGTCATGTTTTCGTCTTTTAAAGAGGCGTGGTGGCACACGCCTGTAACCCCAGCACTTGGGAAGCTGAGGCAGGAGGATTGATGCGAGTTCGAGACCAGCCTGGGCTACAAAAGTGAGCTCAAGGCCAGCCTGAATTGCATAGTGAGACCCTGTCTCAAAAAGACTAAAAAAAAAAAGACGTAGGCTTTCACATGGTCTGTTTGCCTGACGCTAAAGGGTTAACAGCAAGATTAGTCTGCTTGTTCAGTTTTGCCTCACGCCTGCACGTCCGCAGACGAATTTAACACCAGTGCCTTTGGCCTAGGCTTTTTATCCATGTGGTGGCTGTAACGAGTCTTCCCAGCCATCATTAAGGGATGATTTAGCATGTCATCAAGTGTTTGAAAGGCTCCTCCACTCAGAATAGCAAACAGCTGTTCCTCATCTTCAGCGAGCCTGGAGCCAGAGGAGGTAGAGGAGGGCTGGGGCTGTGGGCAGCCCCTGGCTCTGTGGAGGAAGGCTTGATGGCTCCTAGAGGGTCCTGGGTAAAACCCATGCCCTGTGTCACGTAGCTGAGACAGGTATATTTTGGCTTAAAATGACGAACAACCAGTCCTTTCCTTGTTCTCTCTCTCTTTCTCTCTGACTTTTTGGATTGGTGATTTACAGTGGGAGGGCCTCAGAGTTGTCTCGTTCTTCGTAGATTTTTGGAAATGGCCTCTGTTGAGCACAGTCGTACCAAAAGGCAGACTATCTGTGAGGTCTGGAGTTTTCTTTGCATGGCTGTCACTGCCATTTTTTGCCCTGAGCTTCCTGTCCTACAACCTAGCGAGCCTGGGCTTCTGCTGGCTGCCACCTTGGGGGCGTCACCACATCCCTGGCGGGAGGGCAGCTCTTTTGTTTGGCCAGGTGGAGGAGTGGGAAGGGCTTTTGGGCACGGGGCAGCGTGCCTGTTTAGCCTCCCGGCCCGCCCTGGCCAGTGCATGGCATGTGCTCCCATGGTTCCAAAGTTTTGGGGTGGTGGCTGATATTAAGATTTCAGCAGGACATCTGATAGGCAACATGGTAACCCTCCTGATATTGCGTGGGAAGAAATCAAAGCCAGCAAGGGCCAAGTCACCAGTAAGGTAACACTAAGAGATACATATGGGAAAAGATGCTGCTCTAATGGCTTTTACAATTGGAATCAATATTATGCCCATCTGAGGAGGCTATGCTACCTCCTCACAGGAGCTGAGATATCTCAACAGACTATGAAGAAACATGGGTAGGAATTTTTCACACAAAGGGAGCCCCAAAGCTACCAAAACCTCAAGATAAAATAATTTCGAGAGGGAGAATCTCTGGGTCTTGGAGTGTGGCTTGTTGGTGGGATTCTTGCTTAGCATATGGGAGGCTCCAGGCAATGCCTAGCCCTGTGGAAAACTGTGTGTAAGCAGAATGTATTCAGCAGGTGCCGGTGGCACTCATTCGGGCCTTCCAGGCCTCGCCAAGAACAGGCTAGCTCTTCTGCTAAAGGCACACATGGCTGAGAGTGGGAGGCTTGTTCTGGCTTGTCTGCCGAGCAGGTTGAAGACTCCCCAGAGTCCTGTGCTCAAAAGTAGGCCCCATAATACATAGAAGAGTAAATGCCCCAGCCTTTCAATGGGCCTCAGTCCCACAGAGAATTCTAGGAGACAGAGGTCAGTATTGTCCACCTGAGAGGCAGAGAGAAGGTGGCCATTGCACAAGATTCAGAGTGTAGACCTACACACGATGGTTGGGTGTCTACTCAGAGCTGAAGGAGCTCAAAATGCCATATTGCAAAAGGACAGGAGGGGTATAGGAGAAAGGATGGCCCACGGGGCCCCTATTCTGCATGTGCCAGGGGTTCTTGTCCCTGTGGTCTTAGTGATTCCATGAGCCTTGGGAAGTGAATATACCCTGTAACTATACTATACATTGGGGAAGCCCAGGCTAAGCCACTTGCTAAATACTACTGCAAGTGGTAGACCTTGGATTTGAGGAAGAGGTAGACCTGTTCTTTTCTATGTTTTCATGCTGTGCCCTGAGGCCTACAGATAAGTTTCCAATGGTGGCCCTGGACTTGGGATGGTACCTGCCGCCGCATCATTAGCCCCGCCCCCTCATAGCAAGGTGTCCCTCGGCCATCTCCACACACAAGCCTAGGCTGCCTTCTTGGCTGCATTTTCTGGCTCTTGTTTTCATTTAAACTTCAGGGGTCATGTGTACAAATACTATTCCACAGCAGGACACAAGGAGGGAGGGGGTGATGGCATCTAGCTCATCTCGGGGTATGATAGGTACCTGTGGTGTGACCACGGGTACACGCCAGGGGTGCTGGCTGCGTTGCTCAGGGTGGAGTCCATATGAAAACTGATTCTTTGTCCAACCCAATCAGCTCTGCTGACATCCTTCTCGCCTTGTTGGGTGGCAGTGTCAACCTGAATCTCGTTTCCCCTCAAGGTCTTTGCGGGCAGGAGTTTGAGTCTTCTTTGCATTTGCGTCCCTAAAAACTCCAGAACACTGTATCAGCTGCCATAGTTGCCTGCAGAATGACATGGCTATGAACGAGGTGTGAGTTCTGGACCCAAGCTTCCTAGTTGTCTGTCTGTCTGTCTGTCTCTTTCATCTTTTTGAAACAGAGTCCCACTGTGCAGGCTGAACCTGAGCTCATTTTGTAGCCTGGGCTGGCCTTGAACTCACAATGACCCTCCTGCCTCAGCTTCCCTGGGATTACAGGCATGCACCACAGCCCCTGGCTCCCTTTCTTAGGAGTTAACGTGAGGCTGTTAGTAAACTTTTGACCACCTGTTATGGATTTGTTGAAGCTAACCGGGAGAGGTTGCTGTTGGCCCTTTGACGGGGTCAGTACATGGCAGCCAAGCCTCAGATAGTCTAGGTGGGGTTTTCGCCCCTCCCCCTTGTGTTAGGCCCTGTGAAGGGCACTGGGACAAACATAAGGAAGTCATGGTCTCCATGCTTGAGGCATTCACCCCCAGAGTAGATTAGGGGCAGATTCGTCAATAGACACTCCAACGAGACCGACATCCTGGGCAGCCTGTGTGCCCATAGGTTCACCTCCACTGGTCTAGACTGGCACTCTGGGGTCTCATCTCTAGAAAGCAGGACCAAGCCAAAGTGGGGAGGTCATGGTAAGGCCCTGGCTCCCAAATTCATTGCTATTTTGCTGTACAGCTCTTAAAAAGCTCCTGCCCAGCTCGAGCTCCCAGGACCCTCATCTGGAATTACAAGGTCAGCCTGAAATATTTGAAAGATGCTCGAAACTTCACAGGAAGTATGGAACTGGTTCCCCTTTCACACTGTCCAAGCCAGGGCCAGGAGACACCTCAGCTCTCCCTGGATTCCGAAGGAGCTCCAATCCTACCCACTGGCAGCCTGCACCAGGGACAAGTCTCCCAGTCAGGAATTCCTTGTGTGGCACTACCTCGGGTCCCCCATTCTGCTGTTTCCATTAATTTCCTTCAACCTGTCCTATGGGGGAAACTTGTGATTACTGATAATTCTAGTTAATCCTTTAACTAGAAAAAGGAAACTAACCATCTAATAGGCAGAATGAGGGAATGAATTGGCACACCATCTGCAAAATATAAACCGAAAATAGTCCAGAGTGTTCCCTGGGAGGCTGAGGCCATTAACACCCGGAGAGCCAGCTACTTTGGGGCCTGTCTCCTGGTGGCGGGCAGACTTCCGAGCCAGTGGGGCAGGCACCTTCCCTTCCTATGTGTTTGTGGCAGAATCATTTTCCTTGCTAAGATGGAAACATCTCCAGCCCCATAAAAAGCTTTCTGACATCTCTGAGTGGCTGGCCTTCCCCGCTTTCAGAAGATGTCATGGCTTATTAGTGCTTTGCAGAAGCAGTAAGAACTGGGTATTGGCTTAATTTGGGCCAATTTACTGTTATGGCAGAAAAATTGGCTCTGTCTCCTTTTATTCAACACAAGGGATGATAGCTTCTCCTTTAACCCCTCCTGGGCCGGGCTCTTTCTCTCCTCGTTTCTACGTGTGTGACTTTGGGCCAGTTCTTTAACCTCCTTATGCCTCCATTTCCTCAATGGACAACCAGGACAATCACAGCATCTATTTGGTAGGGTTTTTGGAGTCACTGTTAAATTCCTGAGTTATTCATGCCTCTCAGGGGGTTCAAATGGCTACACTGCTTTTTACACTTCTCCATATTTCACTCTGCAAAACTCTAGCTTTTCAGATTCTCACAAATAGTCGGAAGCCATGACAACCTTTTGCCCACCTTTCTGCATAGAGTGACTGAGTCAAAGGGGGCCCCTTAGAAAGGGCATCCTGTACCCACTGACTCGGCCTCTGGCTTTCCCCTTCTCTAGGGGTTGGAAGGGCCTTTTTTCACATATGTGCAGATCAAGGGACTGCAGGTGAAGTGGTAGGGGAGCCGGAAGACCTCGAGCTTAGCCCACACTTTGCCCTAGAGTGGGTTTGTGAACCAAATTTGGTATACTGGGAGCCAAACTCCTGTTCTCCTATAAGGTCACTCAGCCCCCTGTGGGCCTCTGCTGTCACTCTGATCTTGTTTACTAACCTTCCTGGCTGGAACACATCAGCGTGTGAAAGTAGTCAGTGGAGCCCAGAGTCATATCCTGGGCTGTCTGTGACGGATTGAGCCACAGGACGTCACTAGTTACCAGGGTCTTCAGCAAACAGCTGGGCCACCATTGTTAAATGTTCCTTGATGTGGCCAGGTGGTTTCTCTTGGGATCAGAAGGAGGTGCTCTGATACTTTTCAGGGGCCTCTGAAGCCTGCAGGGCAGGAGCTGTAGAGCCCTGAACTGACCATTGTGGTGCCTGGGGGCCCACCTGAACGCCAGTGAGGCCACCATTCCACATGCTAGGGAAGGTGTACGACCACAGCCGGTGCCTACACAGGTGGCCACATTGCACTGGAGCAGAGCCATACACCGGCTACAGGTTAGGAGACAGAATAGTAGCTCTGGGTAGCTGTCTTCCCTCTTTCATTTGGATGTAGAAACCAGGGCCTGGGGTCCAGTGCAAACTCGGCAGCCCACTCCTCGCAAGCCAGTGAAGACCCCTGTATTGGGTCTGGGCTGCCCTCCTACTTCCTTTGAGGCGAGAGGGTTTCAGGTCTTGCATACACTGCCCTTCACCTGGGGTCTCTCTCCCTCCTTTCCTCCTACGTGGTGGGTTGAGGAGGGTGAAAAGGTGAGGGGCTACAGACCCACTCTCACTTCTGGAGCTAGTCTGAGCCTATGCCAGCCCAGCCACCTGGCCACACACGGATACAGAGAACTGGTGGGATGTTTGAGTGACCTCAGCTGTAGTCAGCATGTGACAGGGCAAGGGGTATAGGGAAGAGGCTGGGCCACAGACCCACATATCGGGAGGCACCTCTACTTCCGTGGCCACCTCAGCCTTACTGCACAATGGAAAGCTGCAGCCTAAGGATGAGAAGGGGTTCCCCGAAGTCCCAGAGAGACAGGGAGTGAGACCTCCCTGATTCCACACCAGGGCTCTTCCCCATGCGTGGCAGGCATCTGGTCTTCAGCAGTAGGGAAGAAGAAGGTGAAGGTGGGGAGAACAGACGGGCTTTGCTTGCAGCTGTGTGATGGGCATCAGGGGAAGTGATTTGCTTATCTCTGTCACCAGTACTTGTCCCGTGCCTGACACATAGGAGACATCATTTCATTGTTCACGGAGCCTCACCGCAGTGACCTTCAAGGGGATTTGTCTTATAAAAGAGCTGTTAGGAAATTGATCAAATGTGTGTAGGTGGGACTAGGCCTCAGTGCCTAAAGGCCTAAAGCAAACAAGCTACCTCAGGCCTCAGATAAGCATCCTGACTGGTTAAGGTCAGCTATTAGTTGCTAGGCAACCTTTGGTCAGGTGTTACTAATTTCCAAAAGTATAAATGAACATAGGTTTTGTTGCCTACCAGGCAGACTAGTGACTACCTAGCCTGGCTTCTGTCTTCTTGTCTTCATTTCTGCCTATGTTTCTCCCCAGGTAAAACCAATCACAGTGAGACCAATGGAGCCCTCTAGTCATGTGTCTTATAAAGTACCGAAGGCATTTTGGCATGGAAAAGAAATAAGGGTCTTATGTACCCTGTGGATCTTCTTGTAAAAGCATTCAAGTACTTCATGCATTATACCAATAGTGCACATTTATTATTTTTAAAAAATATTTAAAAAAATCAACCTCTGAACTGTGTGATGAAACCCCGGCTGGGGCAGTATGTGCCTGGGAGCTGGGAATATTCCGGACAATCAGCCACCTTTTTGTGTTCTGGTCTCCTGTGGGCAGGGCCACAGGCTGCAGTTGTTTTCCTTGAAGACTGCTCCCTTTTCTAAAAGAAGGGTAACACCAGTAAGTGGTGACACCTGGCTCCTGGGCCTCACAGCTGCTGACCACCACCTATGCCTGTAACTGTGAAGCAGTTGGACCCAGTGCAACCCAGCCCTGACAGCGGGCATTACCACCACAGATGTGTCCTGGATCTGAGGCACTGAGCCTCAGAAGGCAGAGCGGTCTCCATTTATCACACGAGGCCTGGCAGCGGCCTTAACAACCCTAAAATGAAGAAGGAGATGTACCCAGCCCTTTTATGCTGCAGCTGTCTGCTGCCTGAGCCAGTGGGTGAGAACCTAGGCGGTGTGGGCTCGAGGCCCAGGCTTTGCGTGTGTGGCCACGTGACATCCATAGTACAGGCTGCAGGTTCCCCCTGCAGTGTGCAACGCTGTAGCCTGGCTGGCATTTCGGGAAACGGAGCGTAATGAAGGAGATCCAGGGACAGCTGTGATCCGTTGCTGAAAATCCGGGAAAGCTGGGACTGCAGGTGATGGACAGCGGCTTCACCTGTGGGCTCTCGCATTGTTGCTTTCTCTCTTGCTTGGAATGCTAATGGTTGACCCCTGGATGATAGGGAAGGGGTGGAAGTTAATGGAGCTTGTGGTCACGTTCGTGACTAAGCACGTGGTCCTCCTTCACTAAAATGATTATGCATGAGATTACACTGACTGACTACCCGGTATAAAGCTGATTTGCATCAGGGGTTCTTTGCGCACTGAGGGACGAATCTCAGTGAGACCTCTGAGCTACCTTCATCAAGTCTTCTTGTCACTCTTTATGGCACTGACACATAACATTACAACACAACACCTGGCCTTTTTGGTCACAGGGAGCTGGGGGTCCACAGGGAGGGGAATGCAGAGTCCTGCTCTCCTGCTGCTCCCTCTCCTGCCTCCTGTGTGGCACCCCCAGATCCTTCCCAGCCCCCCTCATCACTGCTGAGCAAGACGCTGCCATGGAGACCAGGCAACAGATAGACTAGTGGGGAAACAGCTCTGCAGGCCCAGGACCAGATGGGACGATGGAAACTGAGTATTCCTCCAGGACAGCAGGAAACTTTAGCTTCCAGCTGCAGGTTGCAGAGGAAGCTTCACTGGAGAAAGTGGGACGGCACTAGGGTCAGGTGGGAAGCAGGTAGCCGTGCTACTGACATCTGCTACTGTCATCTGGGGTCCAGCACCACCCCAACACAGGCAAGATGGATCAAGGTCCTCCTCCTGCAGAGGGCCTTGTGCTCTCCAGCCTGAGATCAGAGAGGTGGACGTGGTGCTACCATTGCCTGCATGGGGAAACTGAGGCACAGAACAGGCTGAGGTGGGGTGTGGGTGAGTGCCACTCTGGGCAGAGCTTTCAATATGGTCTTCTCTGTCCCTCCTGCATGTGCATGCGCACACACATGCACACACACACACACACACACAGTTTTACAGCTCCCTAAAATTTATGAGGAGAGCTCAGTGCCCGGAGATCTTTTAATTAAGCAGTCTTCCCTGAGGAGAAAGGAAATAGACTTCCATATTCTTAGCACCGACATGGATCGCATGATTTACAGCCCAAGGCTTGCGTTTCCTCTCACATCAGTCCCCCTCAGGAACAAGCATCTATCACTTTGAAGGCAGTTTGAAAGGCCCCTTCCCTCTGGATCCCCGCCCGCTGCCCCACGGGGCCCTTAGTGTTTCCTCTGATCTTTGTCTGTGGCCCCAGGGGCCAGGGCCATGCTGTAACCCTGAGCTGTCAGACACCCCACTGTCACCTGGCTGGACTAAGGGGACATCCAGCATGCTCCGGGCTGGCAATGAGGGGCTGCCCCTGTCCTTATTGGGGATGTGGGGCGGGTGCCTGGAAGATAGATGGATTTAATCAGGCGCCTGACAGGTAAAGCACCGAACAGTAAGGATAGTCTGTTCTCCCAAAATGGGGAGGATCGAAGCCCGGTGTTTACTTTGGAACTGAATGAATAACATTTTTCTGGGAAAGGAAATTAAAAAAAAAAAAGCAGGTTGGTAATTTGCAGTGGGGAGGGGAATAGATCTGAAGCCCCCTGCCCTGGCCCAGGCCCCCTCCCGCAAAGCCTGGCTCTGTCCTTTACTGTCAGACGCTAAACACCCCCAGCAACCAGCACATCTTCCTGGCCTCTCAGCCAGAGTCCACTCAGTAGCCAGGGGTGCATAGCTGCAAGGCCACAGGCTTCGTTGCTTTAGATTTTTTGTTAAAATTCCAAACCAAATGCCCTTGAAATTCTGAAGGCTGTGACATCCACTGAGACCTCCGATTCCTGGGGTCAGAAGGGGCAGGGACACCTGCCTTACCCCATCAGGTTGGGACAGACCTTCCAAACCCCCTGAAACTAAACTTAACAAAGTACACGTCTCTGCTGGTCTTGAGGACTGTCTGCTTGGAAGAGAAGGCCGAGTCACATTTAAACAGTTGGGATGGGAAAGGAGAGTGGATTTTTGGTCCTGGGGGACTTTGTGGGTTAGTGGGGTGGCTGCATGCTGAGCTGGAGGGGGCCGCGAGAAGTAGCTGGGGGACACCTGGCCAGCCAGGAGGTCCTCATGTTGGAAAGAAGCATTTCTGTGCCTGTCCCCAGCCCCTGTCTGGAGTTGTCCCCGAGTGTCAGGCTAGAGGAAGCGCTTTTCACTAGGGCACTGAGTCGGGAAGGGTCCTGACAGAGGCTGGCGGAGGACCCTGACACCCATGGCTGGGTGGGCAACGCACTCACCACTCTATTCAGCTCCATAAACAGGACCCACTGGGGCTACCTGCCCGCCACCTACCTGGAGCCTAGCTATGTGGAGGGAACGGAAGGCCATTTTGAACACTTTAAGGTCTGGTGGAGGGGGGTGGCAAGTCTTGTTACTAAGCTTCAAAGTCAGAAACTCCATTAAAAAATTCACTGGTGAGCTGACTGCTCCTGATCGTCGCAGGGAACAGAGCCCAGCAGCACTGGGGGCCCTGGTCCTAGGTGGGCAAGAACACGTGTGGCACAGGGAAGGGAAGGGGGGCAGGACTCCAGGTACCACTTACACTTGCTCTTTTCAGCCACTTGAAAATTATGAAAGAATGATACAACCACGCCAATCAAAACTGGAAAACAGAAGAGAAAAAGAGAATATTCCAGAAGCTCACACCTTAATACAACAGTAACGTATCTAGTCGCTTTGTTCCCCTTATGTTTGGAGACCGGGTCTCATTGTGTAGTTCAAGCTGGTCTAATTCTCACGATGTAGCCCAGGGTGGTGTTAATCTTGTAGAGACACTACTGCTTCAGGCTCCAAGTGCACCAACATGCCTCATTACTGGGTGCTTTTCTTCTGCGTAATTTTTATAGACTATCAATCAGTGTGTGCATACAAGAAAGGCTGCCTTCACCTTCTAAAGCAAACACTAAACCAGAAGCATTTCTCCCTTTTTTCAAGGCTGATATTCTGGAAGTGTGAGTGGCTTGTTACACATTTAGATCTTTTACAGGTTTAAAAAATATTTTTATAAATAATAGGAATATGTTTATATTTCCCCTTGACAATTGCTGATTTCTCCTGTTTTTGAAAGTAACTTTTTCCTGATCATAAAAATAAGACATTTTTATTTTTAAAATATGCAGACAATCCAGAAAGTATAGAGTAGTTAATAGTCACCTATCATTGTCACATCAAGAAGCTCACTGTGAACCTTGGGTATATTTCTTTATGTATATACTAGAAACAGGATCATGGCCACACAGGAGATTTATAGATCCCTGGAGTCAGGAGATAAAATTGACCAAGAAAATATTATTTTCAGGAGAAGTGAGGATCTGAACTAGATGACATTTTGTTCAGCAAGTAGGTGCCCAGTGACGTGGGGACCAGTGTGGTGGCCTTGCTGGGGACAGTTTCAGCCACATGAGGCCACTGCAGGGTGAGCACATGGAGCCCTGACTTATGGCCTTGCTAGTAAACACAGGATACTACTAAGCACCCCACAGTGTGTGCACTATGGAGTGATAGAGCCTGGGGCCCTGCCCTCCACAGCCTGTGCTAATAAATACTCTTCTGTATTAGGGTGTGGCCTTGGAGCTACATATCAGTGGGTCCCTTTCCCCAACACTGCACCCCCCATTTGGCTCAGGAGCAGGGTCTTTGGGTCCCCCAAACCGTCCCCAGGATCCACAACTCCTGAGGCATCCACAGGCTCAAGAGACACAGGAAGATGGGTGGAGCTGGCAAGAGGAGAAACCACCACCCGCCCTGCCCCGTCCCGCCCCGCCCCGCCCCGCCCCACGACCCTCTTTCTGTCGGCAGGTCCAGCCACCAGGATGGCTTGTCCTGTGGCATTTCCTCAGGACTGTAGGAAGCCATGACTGCAGGCCTGGTGAGGTCGCCCCACACACTTATCTGCACACCCAAAGGACCCATGGGCTCATGCGAGACTTGGGCCCACAAACCCATCACACCACAGCGTGAGCACAGCCTGTTGTCTCTCTCCTGTTAGAAGTTCAGGCCCAAGTGTGACAAGGGAGGACCAGACAGGGAAGCCCAGACCCAGGAGGACTTTGGCACCATCTGGACACCTCTCGCCAACACAGTATCTGAGTTCTTTAACTTAAAGATACTAGAATAGGATGGAGGGATTGATTATAACTTGAGTGACATTGACGGGCCAGTGGGCTTAAGACCATCTTGGGGGTCTGGACTCAGGGAAACAATGAACGGAGCTCAGCAGTGCCCTGAGCAGGAGGAGAGAGAGTCCCAGGGGTTCAGCCTCTCTTCTGTGACTGTCACCCCATCCCTGGCCCTGCCATTGCCCTAAACGTCTCCCCTTCTCTCCTGTGCTCCCGTCACACCCCTCTTTTGTGGCTACTGAAGCTCATTCCACCTGTTTTAGGCCTCTTCCCAAGTTTCAAACAATGGGGTGGTTTCAGGGAGCAGGCCATTTGGGAGTCTTGCAAGCCTTGGTTCAAATGTCACCTTCTCAGGGAGTCCTTCCTGAAGCACCTTCCTCAAACTCAACTCTGCCTCCAGGCTCCTGACCCCAGACTCTTTAATTCACTCCACCTTGTGACCTTTTAATTCGCCACCTCACTCACACATTCATTGTCTGGCATCTTTTCCCCAGCAGGGCAGTGTAAGCCCACAGGAAGCAGGGCCATGTGGGTCTCCCTGATGAAGACAGCACCAGGCCCAAGCTCAGTGCCTGACACATAGTAGGTGCTTCTGCAAAGTCTGTTGACTGGTTGGCTCTTGCTTTGTTTAGCAGGGTCCAAGGGGACAGGAAAGAGACCACAGGGGCTGCACTCACCCTGTGGAATGATGGATTTATAGACCAAGTTCTGCCATAGGCTGTGAACCCTTTGGGGGCACAGATGTGTGCAAAGGACCACTCTGCCAGGCCTACAGTTGTGGCTTTCTGATATCCTGAGGAACTACCATGGGCCGCATCATCCTGGTGGCTGGCCTTCAATGCAGCGCTGCTCTCTAAATACTGGTTGATTGGTTGACGAATCCAGCCAACTCTGAGCAAGCCTGCCTCCTTGCCTTCCAGGAGACAGATGGATGACTGAGGGTAGGAGACTTATTTGTCATGGTCAAGGGAGGGAGCCGTGTTGGACTGTCACAGTCTTCTCAGCTGGGCTGAAAAATGCTTTTGGAATCAGACACCGGGTAGGCGATGGGCCAGCGCCAGGACTTCCCAAAGAGATGGAGTCAGGGTTGGCTCCGTGTCTCGTTTGTCAGCCCCAGCACACAGACAGAGGCCTTCCGCTGCCAAGGACTTTGTTTTATTGTCATTGCAGTTGGCTCCTCTTTTAGCTGCAGCTGCCAGGCAGCAGCCCTCCAGCCGGAGACACTGGGCTGGGTAATAATTCCATAATTCTCACCCGAGCCACCTTGGAAGGAAGAACTGCTGGAGGTGGCTGAGAACCCAAAGCCCAGACACTGGGGCAAGCAGTAGCAGCAGCAGCAGCAGGGGGAGGAGGAGCTGGTACGAGCTGTTCTCTGCTTCCTCACAGCCTCAGCCCTGGACTCAGCCCGAGAACTTCCTGCAGCCCAGTCCCAGGTCAGTTATTCCAACGCTTGTCAGAGAAAGTAGGCCGGGATGTTTTTCTTAAGTCTTGGGGACACACCGAAGCATTCTCAGGTGGGAGGCTCTGATGTCACCCTGTAGATTCTGCCCCACACAGGCTTCATTGTGGGCAAGAGGGACGGCTGCCTGGGGTGCGTGTGGAGACTCACTCCTGATACATGTGCCACTGTGAACTCTAGAAAGAGGTGCTGCCTCTTGAGACTCATGCCTGGGCCATGAAGCCCCATGAGTGGGGGATAGAGAGCCTTTGCATCAGCCCTGGTTAGGCCTTGGTGTGGGCCTGTTATGCTGGGGGTTGTTGGGAAGAAGAAATAATGTCCTGAAAGCTTCCTGCAGAGGTCCTCCCTGTGCCACCTGGAGGTGAAGCCAACAGCATGAAGAGCTCAGAGGTTCAGCTCCATAGGCACAACGTCCATTCTGGGGCCAGGCACAGACACGCACATGCAGACCTATGTCCCAAAGAGCTCCAGGGAGCTCATGGGACCACAAGCCATGCTCTTCTTCCCTCCCAGCACACATTCAAGGCCAAAGAACATTGTGGATCTGCACACTGATAGCTGTTCACACCAGCCTTCCCCCAACCACACCCTCCCATGGAAACCTGTGAGAGGCTGCGTAGAAGTAGACTTCGAGATCCAAGAATATTGGGGATACCACCTGCCTTCCTGGAGTTCACAGCACAGGCCAATCTGGAAAAGCCTCTCAGAAGCTCTACCCTCACCGTCTGTCTCATTCTACAGAATGCAGAATTTCCCAACACAAGCACTTTTCCTTCATTACTTTTAATATCTCTTAAGACTAGGGTTTCCAAGTGGCCCACTGGGAAACAGCTCCTGAGGGTGCACTGTGGAAATACTAGTGGCCAGAGCCTGGTATTCAGCACAGAGGAGCCCAGGCTCTCATAGAGTTAAAATTACATCTTGGAGGTTTGGCTTCAGGGTCCCTGGGCTTTGGCACCAACTCTAGCCACGTGCTCAGGCATGGCCATCTTTTTTTTAAATCTAAGACCTGCAGAGCAGTGGGCAGTGGCCCAGACTGATATCTCGTTTTTGTCATCTAAAAGGTAGATCTTGTCAAATCCCCTACTCCCCAAATTTGATGTTTCCTCCCCTCATGTCCTAGTCCTCTTATGGCTCAGTGAAGATAACCCCCAAGTCATAATGATTTCCATTTGTGATGACGTCTTCATCCCTAGTTCATAGTGCACATCTTACTGTCCACAGCTATCCAGGCTCCCTGTTGGATGCTGATGACACTGTGGCTTGAGAAAGAATCTCGAGAAGTGAGCTGCAATGTCACAGTGAGAAGCCGGTGGCTGTAGGTCAACGCAAGGTTGGATACAGAGGTTGTAGGATCACGGTTAGCCATCAGGCACACAGAATCAGGTTGGTACAGACCCAGCTTTGAGGCAACCCTACGAATTGGGCAGAACTGGTATCCTTCCCTCCCTGCTGCTCTGAAAAAAAAACAAAAAGAGACCCAGAGAGAGTTGGGCACTTGTCCAAATTCACTTGTATCCTCAGAAATAGGATCTGGAACAGGAATTAACCCTCTTAAGCTTAAGTCACTTTGTCCTTTGCTCTGGAACACCAAGGCTGTCCTTGTAGGCTAAGACAGCCACCTTCTGTGGTGATCACTTCTTATCCCACAGATCATATCCTAACATTGCTTTCCTATGTCCTTGATTTCCATTTTAAAAATCTCTTCACTTGGGCCAGGGAGATAGCTCAGTAGAATAAGCACCTGCCTAGCAAGCAGAAGGTCCTGAATTCAATCCCTGGTGTCCACAAAATTAAATAAATAAATTAATAATAAAAAAAAACCACCTCTTCGTTTAAATGTTTCTTCTTTTAATTATGTTTAAACCTCTTTTGAATCTTGCCATAGATTTGCTATTAAACTAGTCATTTGCGTGTAGAATGGCCCCAAGCCTAGATTTCACCATGCATCCTCATGGGACTGTTCAGCATGTGCCCCCCAAACCCGGGTATTTCTGGGAAGCTCATGGTTGGACCTATGGCTTGATCACATTCACTGGATGACAGGTAGTGGTGGCTCTGTCCTCAGGAGCCATGTAAGTGCTGGTAGTTTCTATTTTTGTGCTGTCCAGCTTTTGATCCTTGATTCCTAGATTGATTAACTGATGAATCCATGTGATCTACACTCTGCTCCAGGGACTGGCCTCTGTTCTGTGAGATTGGGAGTGGCCCTGTTTTTCTCAAGTCCCTGAGCTCTACTCTCTTAGCCACCACGTCCAATCCTAGGTCCTATGTCCAGGCCAGGTGCTCAGTACCTCTTGCTGACTTGGACCATGTTTAAGGGTTTGTGGTATTCTTACTTGACAACCTTGAAGTGCTATAGGAAGGAGAGACCCTGTGGTGGTGCGCCCTACGGCCTGGCTTGTCAGCCTGTGTCAGGGCCCTTTTCATAGTGGATCCAGTCACAGCATGAAATCAGGTATCATAGCCAGGAGAAGCCTCTGAGGTGCCAAGGAGTCAGTGAGGAAGGAATACATTCAACAAATGTTGCTGCGAAAACTGGACTTTTAAAATAATAAAATGGAATGCTTGCCTTACACTGTATCATACATTAATGGGTTATACATGGAAATATAAAACTCCAAATTTTGAAACTCTTAGAGTAGAACATAAGCAAATCTTCATGTCTTGAGTTGGAGAAAGTCTTCTCGGACACAATACTGAATGCAAAAATAGGAGGATAAATTGGACCTCGCAAAACATAACACTCTTTGGGCTGGTGAGATAGCTCAGCAGACTAAGATGACGGCTTAGTCAAGTGCAGGGACTGCGGTTCAATCCCCAGCACCACAGGCCACACCAGCCTTGCTCCCAGAATGGGCTGAGCCAGCCACAGAGTCTGGGTGTAGTGGCACATGCCTGTTATCCCAGCATGAGGCTGAAAGCAGGAGGATCACTATGCGTCTGAGCTGTGTAGTGAGACCCTGCAACAACCAAATACATTAAAGACAAAAACGAATCATAACTTTTGGGCTTCAAAGAACTCCATGAAGAAACTGAAGCAATAATAATTCACAGGATGGCATGAAGTTTATTATCTTTATCTCTATATCTGTCTATATCTATCTATCTATCTATCTATCTACCATCTATCTAAAACTTTTATGACTTAACAAGAACAATAAGCAGTTTTATTGAGCAAAAGACTTGGTTAGCTATTCTTCCAAAGGAAAGCATAGAGTAAGTCCCTGACTTGTGAAGGAGTTGCATTCTGGGAGAATACTCATAAGTCCCACAAAGTGAGTCTTGCACTATATGTTCTCTGTCACTTTTTTTTTTTAAGAATTATTTTATTTTATTTTATTTCATTTTATTTTATTTCTTGTTTCAGAAATTGTGTTTGTTTGTGTATTTATTTTTATGGCTGGCTCAGCCTGCCCTGAGGGCAGGGCTGGAGCAGCATGTGGTGCCAGGGATCGAACCGCGGTCCCTGCAGCCGCCCACGCTTTCCTAAGCAGGTGCTTTAGACCACTGAGTCTTCCTGCCGGGCCCCTCTCTCTCTCTCTCTCTCTCTCTCTCTCTCTCTCTCTCTCTCTCTTTCCTGTGGCTATTGCCTGGTGTTTCCTAGTGGTCAGTCCCCTCCACATCACCACCACTTTCCTCTTGCTTCCAGATACCCCAGGCTCTGGTTGAGCACTACACACGACTTCACTGTACAGTGAACACACAGCAGCACAGCTGCGACATCGTCTGGATGGCACCTGAGTGACTCTGGCACTTCGTTCACCTTTGCGAATGTTTGTAGGGCAAGGTCCTTTCGTATCCCTGAAAGTTTGCAACTTGCACATTCCAAAGCTGGGGAGTTACTGTTGTTGTAATACAAATGATCAATAGCACATGAAAAACACTCAACATTATTCACCGTGAACAAACCACAGATCAAGACCACAATGAGATACTGCTTCATTCTACTATGCTGATTATAATCAAAGCCATGACAGGGCCTGGCAGGATGGCTTAGTGGTCTAAAGCGCCTGCTTAGGAAAGTGGCTGCAGGGACCATGGTTCAATCCCCAGCACCACATGCTGGGCCAGCCCTGCACTCAGGGCAGGCTGAGCCAGCTATAAAAATAAATAAATAAACAAAAGTTCTGAAACAAGAAAAAAAAATTCTAAAAAAAAGATTAAAAAAAAAAAGGAAGTATGGATCTATACCACAATATGGACAAGATGAAGTGAAGGAAGTCAGTCGTGAAAGGTCACAGACTACTCCCCTCCACTTATGTGAAGTGCCCAAGAGATGAATCCATTGAGACAGACAGGAGACTACTGATTGACAGGGTGCAGAGAAAGAGGGAATTGGCAGTGTCTGCTGAGGTAGACAATTTCTTTCTGGGGGTGAGAAGAATGTTCTGGAATTAGGTAGTGATGTTAATTGTATGACTATGGATATCTTGAGAATACTGAATTGTACAGTTGGTGATGCCTGGTGTGGTATGTGAATTATGGATCAATAAATGCCCCCCTCATAAAAGAAGGGGATCTCTTGATCCAGACTTCTTGAGTTCAAAACCCTGTTGTTCTGATTCCTTTATACATGATCTTGAGCAAGTATAAAGAAATCAGCTAGTCCGTCCTGTGTCTTTTTTTTTTAGAATTTTTTATTTATTTATTTTTTTCTTTCAGAACTTTTGTTTGTTTATTCACTCATTTTTATGGCTGGGTCAGCCTGCCCTGAGGATCAGGGCTGGCACAGCATGTAGTGGCGGGGATCGAACCGCAGTCCCTGAAGTCGCCCAAGCTTTCCTAAGCAGGCACTTCAGACCACTGAGCCACCCTGCCAGGCCCTGTCCTGTGTCTTAGTTTCCTGTAAAATGCAGGAAATAGTAGTGCCCACCTCCCCGAGTTGTTGTGACATTTGCATGAATTAATGGAATGGCTCTTAGGCCACCACAGATGCTTCATGAGTGAGCTGTTGCTTTAACTATTAAGGACTTACATCATGATGTACGAGGATCCAGGTCATCTGTGAGGGAGCTAAGGGCCAAAGAAGACTCATAAGAGGTTGTCGGCAGGGCGGGCGTGGTGTGAAGTGATGTAGCTCTCACACTGAAAGGACAACACTGGAGTACTTAGTCCATCCAAACACACATAAATACTGACCCTGGCTCAGGCTTACTGGCTGGAGTCCACGGAGAGTTATGATTCCCTCTATGAACAATGGCAGCTATTATGAAAATCTAGGACAGTGAGTTTGGGTGCTTTCTCCAGCCCGGACACTGATTCAGAGCTGCAACCTTCTAAACAGCAAGGCTTGAGACGGAGGCCATTTTGGAGCTGATTTATTGAGAGGCTGCTTGATCTTAGTAAGATTCCTGCAACATGTGGAAAGTGACGACTCTCGCATCATTATCCTCCCCGCCAACCCCCCCCCCCGCCCCCCGGCCCCGTGACCAAAATTATAGCTGGTAACTTGAGGCCAGTAAATTTGCCTGCAGCAGATGTTAAACTCTTTTAAGAGATGATTAACAATGGGTGACTTGGGCCCTGTGGCAGAATGACCAGCGGTGTGGCTGGAGTCAACGTGTGAGGTAAGGGCACATCCAGGACCCCATGGGATGGTGGAGAGCCCAGCTCGAGACTGCAAAAGCCTGCAGGTTGTGGTGTAAATCAGGCCCATGGTCCTGGGTAGCTGCCCTTGTGCGGTGATAGGAGACCCAGCCGCGGTGACGAGACCGCTGCCTTTGATGCTTGTTTCTGCCAGCAGTGTGACTCAGGATAACCGATTTCCCTTCTCTGGGGTTCAGTTTCCGCATCCTTTAAAATGAGGAGCCGGCGCCTGAGGTGGTCTCTAAGATATTGTATAAGCTTTCAACTGATTCGTGCTATGCCGTAGGAAGGATGCAGATTAATCCGCTGTTTACTACCCAAGACCTGTGAGCTTCAGATGAAGCAACTGCCCCGGAAGCAGGAGGAAGTTACGCGATGATAGCGGTGGCCTTCACTAGGCGGAAGGATGCGTCTCACTGTCACCTGGTGCGCCCCACTCAGCTCTCAGGAATCAAGCAGAGACGCATGCGGGTGGAGAGTGGCTCGACTTTGAGAAGTGCTCTGTGGTTTTGTTCAACTTTTCGTAGCCAAGTTCCTTACCCGTTCATCGATTTTCCTCTTTGCTGTGGCTGTCATCTGCTCGTGAAATGTGCGGATGAACTAGCTATGCACAGCGCCCACCTAAACACACACAACCGACACACACAGACACACACACAAACACACAGACACACGTACACATTGTTGTCAGCAAAATACATTAAATGATGTCTGTCTCCATCAGACGCAAAAACAAACAAACAAAAAACATAGAAAAGAGCCTTTTATACTAGGTCTGGGAAAATAAGGCAACACTACCTTATTTTGCTTGTTTTGAAAAGGTTAATAATTTTGTCAAAGCCAGGCGTGGTGCCTCACGCCTGTAATCCCAGCACTCGGGAGGCTGAGGCAGGAGGATGGGTGTGAGTTTGAGACCAGCCTGGGCCACAAAAGTGAGCTCAAGGCCAGCCTGAACTGCATAGCGAGACCCTGTCTCAAAAAGACAATCAATCAATCAATCAATAAATAAATTTTGTCAACATGACTTCCTTAAAAAGTACATGGAAAAATTTAAAAATAAGAAAATGTTTTATCTGGGGCTGCATAATAAACATGAGAAGGAAAAGAATAGAACGGTTACTTTAAAACCCTGAGTACTTCGGCACTACTTGACCCTGGGTGTCCCCTTTGAGCCCATCGCTCCTGACTGACCAGGTAAACTTATAGCTGGGAACAGCAGAGGACAGGACCAAAGGTGAGGGTTCAGACTCCTGAGGTGTCAGGCTGCAGTGGAGAAAAGTAAATTCTACCTCCGCTTCCAGCATCTTGAATCAGAAGTCCTCGGAACCAAGTTCAGCTCCTGGTGTTTTTTTTTTTTTTTTGGTCTTTTTGAGACAGGGCCTCACTATGCAGTTCAGGCTGACCTTGAGCTCACTTTTATAGCCCAGACTGGTCTCGAACTCTCACCGATCCTCCTGCCTCAGCCTCCCAAGTTCTGGGATTACAGGAGTGCACCACCACGCCTGGCTTTCCTGGTGAGTTTCATGGATCTTGGAATCTTCTGTGTGTGTGTGTGTGTGTGTGTGTGTGTGTGTGTGTGTGTGTGTGTGTACGCACATGCTACTGGGGATCAACTTCAGGACCCTCACACTGAGCTATATTCCCAGCCCTCTCTGAGACAGGGCTTTGTTCAATTGCTAGGTGGGGTTCAAATTTGTGATCTTCCTGCCTCAGCCTCCCAGAATACTGGGATTATAGGTGTGTGCCACCCTGCCCTGCTGGGTCCTGGAATCTCAGTTTCATCCTTGGACACTCGTGATGGCATTACAGTGGATCTCTCTTCTCCTATTTTTGGTAATTGCCTTTGTAGATGAGGTCATTCTTATTCTTCCAACTATGTGTGCCCTATGAAGAAGGTAGTAGGAGAGCCTAAATGTTCATTTATAGACAACACGGGGACTGGCTGGTCACACAGGTCCTGAGAGGATAAGCAGGAACAATAGCTCTGATCTCCTTTACCTTTCCCCAGGGCCACGGGGACAGGCTCACCCCCATGGAGACAGTCACCACAGGCCTCCCAGAGCTAAATGATACAGATAAGAGAAGCCAGTTGTCAGTTTCAGCTTATCAATAAGAAAACTGAGGCCCTCACACTAACTCACCAATCGATGAACCCAGGCATAGGGAGTTATTTCCTAATCTAGGCTTTGTGTTTTGTTCTACACTCAAAAAGGGACTTAGGGCTGTGGACCCGGGTTCTTTCCAATAGTGGAAATCCATACTCAATATTTCTATGCACTAGAGGAATGATAGTAATTAGTAATCGAAGCCACAGCTCCCAGTGCCTGAGATCTTATCACTCTGCAAAGAGCTTCTGTGTCCTTCCAGGCCCACCAGTACTAAGCATATCCACCAGCCAGAGCATCACTGTTTCCATGGAAACTGTGGTCCTCTGGAAATCTACCGGCGCTCCCATCTTACAGATGGAATAACTGGATCACAGAAGGTAGCTTTCTTCTGTAGGGTTGGTGTGCTATGAAGGAGAAGGGCTGTGGGGTCACATGGGTGGTGCAGAAGGGGTCATTGGCCCCTGGAGGGCAACCCTGAGAACAGACAATTCCCAGGAGTCTCTAGGTCTTGGGCCTGAAGCTACATTCCCGCCTTCCTGGAGGATGGGGCTGGAACACTTCCCTTTGGCCCCCAGAAAGCTGCAGGGCTGGGGAAACCCAGACCACATGAGGACAGGCAGGGATGTGGAGGGTGGGTACTCCTGCCTCATGCGGTGACAAACCACTGCCCTGCCGGGTCATGTGCAAGAGGAAGCAGCCCTTGCTGCATCAGGCAGATGAGAGCGAGCTGCCTTCCTCATCTTCCCCTCCCGGCTCAGGCTATTCTGGGAGGGACAGGTGTGAGGCCTGGCTCCGGGGTGCCGCGCGGTGAGGGGAGTGGGTAGCAAACCTACCTCAGTTTCCCCCACGTGCTCTTTCTGACACATGTTTCCATCCCTGCTGCCATGCTGGCTTCAAATGGAGCAGTGACTTTGACAGAGAAAAGCAAGGCATCCTAAGTGGAGACCTTCGCCTCCCCAGAGGGACACCACCACTATAAGCATTGGTGGTGGCTGAGGGCCTAAGAGATGCTCACAGTGTGGTCTCTGCTGGAATCTTTTTCCAGCTTCCCGCCTGCTGGTGTGGGGTCCTCGGGTGTGGTGCCCCAGGTAGGAGCTGGAGGGCTGGCAGGGAATGAGCGGCAGGTTAGCACATGTGGCCGGCACCAGACTTCGAGAAACTTCTCCCTTGCGTCATGACTCTTCCTGGCCGTGGGACAGGGAAGGGAGGTGGGCGTGTCCTGGGCGGGCAAAGGTGAAGCAGGTGGGCCACTGGAGGCTACTCCTTGTCCTCCCTCCTCCCGTGGTGAGGGCGGGGCACAGGCTGGTTCTGGTCCACGGGGGTCATGTGCAGACTGCTGTGTTGATTCCGGGCTGAGGCCTTTCAAGGCCAGCGCGCCTCCTCCCCCCTTGTGTCCCTGCAGCTCCACTCGCTCTGCAGCTGTGAGGTGCCCTTGGCTTCCCCACGGGACATGAAAAAGCGCCTGCCCTGCATGAGCTGTGCAGAGCCTCTGGGTCGAGCAAGAAGGGCTCCAGTAGCAGGCAGAAAATCAAATGGAGCTGGGGTAGGAGGGAGGAAGGGAAGAAGGAAACAAGGGAGGTAGGAGGAAGAGGGCGCTTTAAGGAGGAGCTCGACTCCTTCCCTGCACATTCCTAGCCATACGCAGATCTGAGACCCTGTGGATTCAGAGGTTCCTTGGGTGAAGCCCAGCTCCAGGGAGGCAGAACCATGCATCTTTGGAGACCCTGGCCCAGAGCTTAGGGGCACTTTGGGCAGAGAGACAACAAGACCCTGGGATGCTGCAGAGCTCTAAAGACAGCAAGACACAATTTCCCACAGGAATTGTGCCAGAACAGCCTTAGCCCTGACTAGGTCTCATGGTTCCCCCTGGTCCCAGGCTGCTCTTAGGGACAGGCCTGTGACCAGCTCCACACATTGTAGTTAAGTCACAGAAGGGTTGGTTCCATTTTATTTTTCCAAGTGATGCGGTATATATGTTTGAAACACTAAAAAGTATTTACAGTGGGTGACAAGGCGCTCTCCCAACCTGTCCTTGGCACTTCAGTTGCCGTAGCACCCCTTCCTTTTCTTGTAAGAACTACTGAACTGGCTTCCTTTGTCTATTTCTGTACTGTTGATAGTCTCTTATTTATTGTAGGTATCAGTTCTTTTCTTTTTAACTTTATTTATATTATGGCCGGCTCAGTCTGCCCTGGGGCTGGGTCTGGTACAGCATGTGGTGCTGGGGATTGAACCGTGGTCCCTGCAGTTGCCTAAGCTTGCCTAAGCAGGTGCTTTAGATCGCTGAGCTATCTCACTGGCCCTAGATATCAGCTCTTTGTTGAGATAAGTTACAAAAATTCTTTTATTTTAATCTATTTGTTTGATTCCCCCCCCCCCTTAGGATGTTTTCTATTGTTACTGATTTTTTTTTTTCCAAACAGAAGATTTTTTATTTTCCTGTGTTTTGCTTGTTTTGTTTTCTGATACTGGGGATTGAACTTGAGACCTTGTGCTTGCCAGGTAGACACTTATTCTGCTGAGCTATATCCCTGGCCCCAGAAGAAGTTTTTATGTATTAGATCAGTCTTTTCCTATATAATTTGATATCCTGTTATTGTTAGAAAGACCCCTTCTATACCAAGGTTTTCAAATAATTCTCCTGTATTATTTTCTATCACTTTCATTTTTTTTCTTTTCTATCACTTTCATTTTTAAAATCTTTTATTTAAATTTTTAAAATAGGGCCGGCAAGATAGCTCAGCAACTAAGGGCCTGCTTAGGCAAGTGCCGGTGCCGGGGTTTGATCCCTGGCACCACATGCCACGTCGGTCCCACCTCTTGGAAGTGCTGAGCCAGGCATCAAGTCTGGGTGTGGTGGCATGCCCCTGTAACCCCAGTGCTGGGGAGGCTGAAAACAGGAGGATCACTATGAGTCCTGTCTGTGTAGTGAGACGCTGCACAAAATACAAAAGACAAGCAAACAGAACCACCCCCCCAAATAAATATTTAAAATCAACTTTTACTTTGTTTTGGTTTTTTGAGATGAAATCTTGTTGTATATTTCAGGTTGGTTTTGAACTCACCATGTAGCCCAGGCTGGCCTCAAACTCAAGCCAATTTTCCTGCCTCAGCCTTCTGAGAGCTAGCATGACAGGCAAGTGCCACCATGCCTGGCTTGATTTTGTATTTCTTATTTTGATTTTTGTATTTTCTTTGTTTTTTAAATGTATTTGGTACAGGGTCTCACTGTGCAGCTCAGACTTGTAGTGATCCTCTTGTTTTCAGTCTCCCCAGAGCTGGTATTACAGAGGTACAACACCATGCCCAGTCTCATTGCCTGGCTCAATGCACCTGGGGGTGGGGCCAGTGCTGCATGTGGTGCCAGGGACTGAACTCCAGTCCCTGCAGTTGCCTAAGCAGGTGCTTAGCCTGCTGAGCTATCTTGCTGGCTGTACTTTCTTATTTAAAAATAACTCCACCAGGGGCCTGGCAGGATGGCTCAGTGGTCTAAAGCGCCTGCAGGCGGCTGCAGAGACCCAGGTTTGATGCCGGGCACCACATGCTGCGCCAGCCCTGCCCTCAGGGCAGGCTGAGATGGCCATAAAAATAAATAAAAAAACTAAAAATAATAACTCCACCAGTGAAATCTCTTAGAATATTCATATTGTCTAGTATTTTTATAATTTCATTTTATTTTGAAGAGTAAAAGCAAAAGCAAGAACCAAAATCAGAAACAAAGACAGAAAGAAGCAGGATAACAAGGGCTGGTGGTATAGCTCAGTGGACTAAGCACTTGCTCAGGGAAGCGGAGGGGCCAGGGTTTGACTCCTGGCCCTGCCTGGTGTGCACCTGTAATCCCAGCACTTGGGAGACAGGAAACAGGAGGATCACTGTGAGTCCAAGCTGCATAGTCAGACCCTGTACAAAAAAAAGAAAAAAGAAAGAAGGAAAGAGGGTAACATACACATGTTACAGATTTTCAAAACAAGAAACAATACAAAATTTCACTAAGCAAAATTACAGGAATTTGACATGGTTGTTGGATTGCATAACATTGTCTTCTAATTATTTGCTTGAATTGCCAGATATAAGCATGCCAAACCAGTAAAATAAAAAAAGTCATAGGAAGTGAAAATGGAGAACACAAATTTAAGCATCAACTGCTCCTTCCAACGAACCAGCAGAAGTCAGGAGCACAATTACCAAGTCCTGCACAGGTACATAAATAGATCTTTCTTCCTTTTCTTCATCCCAGTTTTTCCTTCTCACTGAACAGATTCCTGCCTTTTTCGAGAATCTATTGTCCATTTCAGATTTTTTTTACTCTTTCAGGTTCTTACACTATCGAGGCATTACAAGGTTTTGCGCATGTGGGTCTGATTTATTTCCCTTAGGAGTATGGTCTCTAGTTGCATCCATGTACCTCTAAAAGTCTCAAGCTTATCTGCTTTCAAGCTGAGTGATAGTCTTCCATTGTGTAAAAATACCACGTCTTTTTTGTTCATTCCACAGTTGACGGGCATTTGGGTTGTTCCCAAGAGTTAGGTATGACAGACGGCGCTGCTGGGAACACGGGTGCACATGTGTTGCTGCGGTGTGATGTTTTTAGTTCCTCTGGGAAAATATCCAGGAGGGGAACAGCTGGCTTGAATGGGATCTCCCTTCCTAGGTCTTGAAGGGATCTCCACACTGATTTCCAGAGTGGCCCTTCCAGTTTACACTCCCACCAATAGTGGAGAACGGTTCCTTTATTACTATTGTATTTTCTAACTGAGAAAGTCCCAGTTTATTTTTTGACTAGCTTGCTACCAATCCAGGACCATCTTTTGACTAATTTTTGCAAACAATGATTTGAAATGCTGCCTGTATCACCACACACACACTCGTGTCCCTTGGGCCCCGTGACTGTCCTTCCTCCCCAGTGCTGTCTGCTAGCCTGTTTAGGTTCTGGTGTTGCTGCTCCTCAAAACATCCGACATGTCCCCTATCTGGAAGGGGAGGGCCTCTCCTTTCTCCCTTGTGTCTAGGTTGTTGGGACCATTCTTATTTATATTTTTATATGACATTTACAGTCAGATAACCTAGTTCCAAAAACATGTTAGTAATAAATTCAAACATTGAGGAAAAGATTGAACATCCTTATTTCCCTCCCTCCCTCCCTCCCTCCCTCCCTCCCTCCGTTCTTTGGGTCTTCTATTCAGTACTCAGTGTGACTTGACTTTCCATTTGTTTAGGGCATTCCAAGGCCTCTTAGCTCTAGTCCTGTTCAGGGACAGAAAGCCTTCGGGAGATGGGAACATTTCCCAGTCCAAAGCAAGCTGGCTCGGCGGTCTAAAGCGTCTGCTTAGGAAAGCTTAGGAGGCTTCAGGGACCGAGGTTCGATCCCCAGCACCACATGCTGTACCAGCCCTGCCCTCAGGGCAGGCTGAGCCGGCCATAAAAATAAATAAATAAGCAAACAAACGTTCTGAAACAAGAAATGAAATGAAATAAAATAAGATAAATTAAAAAAAATTCTCAAAGCAAGTTTCGCTGTTCGTCCCTAGTGCTAGCAGTGACAAGGGATTCAGGAGAGGGGAGGATCTGTCACCAACACCTAGAGAAAGAGCAGAGGGAGGGGCCCTGGGGATGAGGGAGAGAAACGCCATCTGCGGATTCCGAACCGAAAGCCAGCAGCCTGGACAAAGAGAGAACAAAGGCTGAGGAGGGCTGTGGGTTGTGGGGTGGCCTGCAAGCAGTGGGAGAAGAAGAGGAACTGCAGGGGACAAGGGCGGGGTGTGTGGCCGGAGCAGGAGAAACAGGAGCGGAAGAAGGAGAAAGCGGAGGAGGGAGGGGAGGAGGCTGCCCGTGCAGGTGCAGGGCCAGGGGCAGGTGCAGTGCAGTGGGACAGAAAGCAGAGGGCGGAAACCGGAAGGCGGGCCTTGGGCTAAGAGGACAGCGGTGGACGAGTGAGGAGGAAAGGAAGACGGGGCAATCGGACTGAAAATAAGTTGCATGGATGCACCGTGCACCGCCTCTCTGTTCTGTGCCACACTGTACATTAATTAAAAAAAAAAAAAAGTGCGAGAGACAGGCAGGAAGTAAGGGCAGGAGATGGGAAGACGGGCAGGGTTTGTCGCCCACCTCTGCAGACACGGCCACCACTTCCCTCGGGATGACGTCTTCAGTGTCCAGCTCGTCACACGTACACAGATGTCTGCAGGTGCACACACATCCAGCCTGCTCACTCCCAGTGCCAGTGCCAGCGCCAGCTTGGCCACACAGGGCCAAGATATCCGTGTCTCCTAGCATTTCAGAAGCCTTCCTCCCACATCCCAGAGGCAGCCTGGGACTTGGGCTTCTTTGATCAGAAGCGCCTTGTTAGTACTGTAAAGAGAAAGACGATACAAACTCCATGGCTGTGACTGAAATGTGCTATAAAGGGGGTGAGAACCCAGGTGGAGATGGGAGCCCAGGAGGGTGGCTGTAGGGCCAACCTACGGGGCTGGGAGGATATGCCTGACTGCCCATGTCCCTGTGGCCCATGTTATGTGGCTCAGGGCATGTGGCCTCAGCCAGGCAGACAGCAGGGAACAGCTTGGGGTGCTCATTTTTGCTTAGGGGGCCTTGCAGGCCACCCTAGTGCCAGGGAATGGAGCCCATTAAGAGCAGCCAGGGAAATGGAGAGATCGAAGTTTTGCTACTCCTTCCTGCTCCCGAGGGACCAGGTATGACAGACAGCATGGAGCCTGTGGGGGTAGAAACTCTCCAAATGCCCCAGGGTCTCCCCCATCACCCTGAGAAAATCTGGAGACACCTCCCCACAGTGAAGTTGAGAATGGACCCATAATAAATTCTTCCCCATGTCTGAACTATATCTCAGTGAGATCCCCCTGGCCACCACCTGGAAATTCACAGGTCTGCCACGGAACGTTCTGGTTCCCAGAGTGCAAGTACTTAGTGCGATTCCACGTAAGGTGCAGCCACTGGGCCTTTTTGTCACTTAACCTTCTCCTACCAGAACGTGGGCTCAGGGGGCAGAGACTTCTGTCTAGCTCCCAGAGAACTCCGGTGCCTAAAGTCACATAGGTACCCAGCAGAAACACCTGCCCAGGGAATGAAGAGCCTCTAACTTGAGGAGGCTGAGGTTCAGGTGGGGATGGTGGCATATTTTCACACCCAACTTCCTTTTGATTTCATGCCCTTTCCTTTAGATTTATCCAGGACCAGAGCTATATTGGGAAAATGCAAAGTATTTTTAAGTGAATTTACACTTGATTCATCTATACAATACATTTGGTGAGTTGTGAGAGTCTTTTTTTTTTTTCTTTTTTTTGGTGGGACCAGGATTTGAACTCATGACTTTGCACTTGGCAGGCAGGCAGTCATGCCATGGAGCTATCTCCTGGCCCCCATACAAGACATTTGGGAAGAATTTTTTTTTTTTTTTTTTCTTTTCAGCCTCAGGCTGCTTCAAGGGCAGGTCTCATGCTCCATGTGGAGGAGGGGATTTGAACCATGGTCCTCTGCGCCTGAGTGACTTTGTCAAATCACGTGCTTTAATCAACTGAGCTACCTGGCAAGCCCCAATATACAATACATTTGGAAAGAGAAAGTTCACTCACAGTATGTGTAGCTCCAGGACACTTTCTGATGCACCTAGGAGCTCACAGGCCACTTGCAGGAGCTCTGAGGACACCCAGGCCTGTATTCTGCCCTGGGTGGGGGGGCAGACATCACCATTAAAAGCCACTCTTCACCAGAAAAGCTTAGCCTTTACCACCAACTCTCTGGTTTTTAGTACCAGAGCACCAGACTTAAAGGGTGAAAAGGTTGGCAGTTAAGTTTCAGGTCAGGGGTGGGAGAACAAAAGGCTTGGAGCTGTGTGTGGATTTGGAGCTAGAGATTGTCACCAATGTCACCATCATGAGGGCTAACTGGGGTAACCAGAACATTAGTGCCCTGTCTCTGTGTGTGGGTGTGTGTGCGTTTGGGTCCTGGAAGGTAAATATAATGGTAAACAAGAAGGATGTGACAGAGCATGTGGGACATCTGCATGCCCCGGCAAGCGTGACTTCTCCCTGGACAGGTCTGAGGAAGGCACGATGACTGGGAAGCTTCTCAGGGTAGGCATTGGAATCAGCTGAGGGTCTTTGTGCTAGGGTGACTGAGAGCACTGAGCCAGGGCCTGGGCCAAGGCTAGGCAGTCAGGCACATGGGAGCCACGTGTTCCTGGCCAAGTCACTGATGAGATGCAGTCCCCTAATTAGAGAGAAAAGAGAGTCCTGTTTGAAGCTTCAAGCTGAGCCTTGGATTCTAATCAGCACTCTAATTCCAGTACATTTGGCAAAATAAAAACAGCTGTGGAGACAGCCAATGAGGAAAAGACGAGAAGAGAGAACCTGTCTTTGCCCTCAGCCGCCAGCTTTTGGAGATACCTGGTCATTTCTGCTGCGTCTCCTCCTCCCTTGTCCGTTCCAGACTTTCCAGGGAAGCTGATACCCACAACAAGGCCTATGCTCCAATCCTTGACCCCCAAGAAAACCCTCCAGGGCCCAGACTGGTGCCTGCGCCCTCCTGCTGCGCTGTGTCATGCCTGTCATTTCCAATGGGCTCGGTGGGGAGCAATCACGCAGACACCAGCCACAGGGATGACAGTCAAGTCTATTTTCAAGACCTTGGGCTATGAGCAAGTCCCAAGCAAAACCAAAGAACACGGCTCATTGCCCCTGAATGCCACTTTTCAGCTACTGGTGGGTTTGGCCTGTGTCCTCCCTGTTTTTGTGGGCCAGCAGAGAAGTGTCCACTTACATAGGATGTAATTTTAAGAGCTCCAGAATGCCCAACTACCCATTGGCCTGAAATAGAAATCTTTCCTGTAGGAGACATGTGTTGGGGTCAAGAATGCTCCTGCCAAAAGGAACTAGCTAGCTAGGGCAACTTGCTTGACCCATGAGCGGGCATGGAACCCGGGCAGCATTTGTGGGGGTGCTGGTGCGGTCCAGGGCATGTGATACAGGACAGGTGCCTTTGACATGGACGCAGGGATAGGGAAATCCCTGGGGATTCTTCTGGGAGAGAAGGCAGGGGGGCAAGTTGCTAGTGGGGGGATCCTGGTTGGAGACACTGTCATGAGTTCAAATCCCCGCTTCCAATGACTTCACTGTCTTGGGCAACTGAGTGTGGATTCAAAGGTAGGCATTGGTCCAAAATTTCGTGGAATTAATCTTTCGTGTCTGCCTGTGTTATTCTACCATACTCTACAAGGGTGAGGAGATCCTGCTGCCATGGCCCCTAATGCATCCAACCTCAGGGCCTCATTATCCTCTGCAAGCTGCCGAGGTGGGAACTTGGCCCTTCATTTTCCTATGCACTTGGGTAAAGGACCCGGAAATGTGGCTTTTCTCTGTCTACCAGTCTAATGAATTCTTTCTATGCTGAGAAGTAAGACTCGGAGAAACCATGGTCATTTCTGTACTTGGATCAATGGATGAATGGGAAGGAAATCCATCAAGCAATAAAAAAAATATTTAATCTCAATACTTCTCAATACGTCTTCTGGGCAAAGCTCATGCTGAGCTCTAAGTGGAGACAGAAGAAACGTCAACTGGGGAGCCAACCACAGACCCTGCTTAACTGAGGTGGCTCTGGCCTACGAGTGGTGTAATTCTTCATAGTTCCTGCTTTTTCATCTGAGAATGTCCCTCCCTCATTTGGGTGACAAATGAGCAGTGTCAAAATGCTTTGGAGAGCTCATAATGGTGTTGGGAAAATAGGCAGCCTCCGCATTCAGAACGAAGTGGATAAACTGGGGCTGAAATCAGAGGGTGACTTAATGAAACCCAGGGATGTCTAAAGAGGAGAAGCATCATGCTTTTCACCTTTGCTATTTTGGTTCCTGTGGGGTACAGTGGGGCCCATCAGTGGAAGAACCAGTTGGCACAGTGGCAGGGCCCCCTGACACCTATTCTATATTGGTGGCACTGTCTGGAGACATCCCTAAGGTCCCCATTGTGATGTTTGCCCCCTGAAGATATGCCATGAGGCACCTTGGATGTTGAGTTTGGAAGGGCTGAGAGGTCACTGTCTCAATCTAGCCCAGCGGTTCTCAACCTGTGGGTCGCGACCCTGGTGGGGGTTGAACGACCAAAACACAGGGGTCGCCTAAAGCCATTGGAAAATGTTATTTATTTGGAATTACAGTTTTGAAGTAGCCAGCAAAATTATTTTTTGGTTTGGGGTCACCACAACATGAGGAACTGTATTGCGGGGTCACGGCATTAGAAAGGTTGAGAACCACTGCTCTAGTTGATCATTCCCAGTGGCCCCCAGGGACCATGCATTGTCCTGCTCGTTTTTACATTCCTTGGTTTCTGCAGAGCGCAGCCCTCCCTACAGGTGATGTGAGCTGAGCCACATCTAGCCATCAGTGCCTGTTGTGGAGGTGGGCCGCACTGACAGCGGGAGGACTCTTGTCCTTGACCAATCACAAGTGTGGACTTGGGTACCTCTCGTGGATTTGGTGACGGGGAGATGAGGGACCCCCTACAGGCTGGCTCCTTGGGGGTGGCCTGTGGTTTGATGACCTCTGTTGGCAGATCCTCTTCAGAGGTGCCGGCCCTGGGTGTGGAGGATAGATACATTTAGGCGGCTGAGAAAGAGGAAGGTGTAGCTAGGGCAGAGGTGGAGAGAGAATGAAAGCAGAGAGACACCCATGGGTGCGTCGGTGCCAGGACAGGTCCTGGGGACATGAGTGGAAGGACAAGTAGGGCTTGATCAAGTGAGCCCACATCCCAGGGCTCTGGCCAAGAGAAACCGCGGGTTTCGGGTTTTGGAGGGTGGAGTGGAGACACAGGCATACCCTGTGCTGCATGGTGGCCCACAGCCCAACTGATGCAGATGTGCCTCTGGGAACCTCCTTCTCTCCCCGGTATGAGAAGGAGGATTAGGGACTCTAGGGAGCCCCAAGGAAGCGAGGGAAGAAGAACAATGCAGGAGCCAGCTCTGAAGTTTCCGTCAGCTGTGTACAGATGTGCTGCTTTCACCCCCTCGATGCGCCAGGAGTTGTTTCTCTGTGCTTTGTATCCAGGGGAAGCAAGAGGGAACTTGAACTGAGGGCTCTTAGTTCTCCTGCCTGGCTTTGCACAAGTGGCCATAAATCATGTGCCCTGGCTTCTGCTCTTGAGCCAGAAATCGAATGTAGCCCCCTATCTCAGCCACCGCCTGCCTGGATGGCCATGAGCTCACGCGGACATCACCCCTGCTCCCTAACCTTCACCTTCTCAGACCATCAAGTAGTGCAGCAAATCAGACGTGATGGGGTGTACCTATAACCCCAGCTGGCACTCTGTGAGGCTGAGGCCGAAGGACCACGAGTTTGAACCTCACCTGGGCAATTTAACAAGTTGGTGAGATCTGGCTTCAAAATAAAAAGACCCATGGATGTAGCTCAGCACAAAGGCCCTGGGTTCAATCTCCAGGACAAAAAAGCAAAGGTGAGGGCGTGTGAAGAAGGTGAGAGCTGTACTGCACTGGCAGTGCTTAAGAAGTTGTGGCTGTTGTGCATAGTGTTTCTACAGCATAGGGAGATAACAGCGGGGAACTGCTCAGTCAGGAGCCCTGCTGGAGCCGCGTCCACTCACTCCACCGCCCATAAACACCAGCGCCTGCTTCCCCAGGTCTTGCTAGTGTGTTGCGGAGCCGGGATCTGTATTGGGGGTGCAGTAGATGCAGATTCCATGCTCACTCTATCCACAGACATGGCTTCTGTGGAGGCTGGAAATAAACACTCCCTGTGAGGATTTGCACAGAGACTCAGTTCTCACTCACTCCCTGGGCTGTCCCTGGGGTATGTTAGCCCAGGTCTCCAGCACCTTTAAGCTGCTGCTTATTTCTACCGTGGGACTCCTGACAGGGTTTGATTACTGATTTCTTGATTCCTCTAGAAGCTCTCTGCAAACAATGACCTGCTTCCAACCTCCAGACAGAAACAGTGATCTCCAGATCATTCCACATGGCCTCCTCTCCTCCAGGGTCCCATTTTCCTGGGAAGAGATTATTTTTCATGAAGGAATGGGCTGGGTGGAAGCTCTGAGGTTTATGTCCTTGGGGAATCTTCTAGTGACTAGGGAGGTGACCTGGTAAGGGGAGGCCTTGGGGACAGGTGAGGCCCCGACCCAGGGGTCTCAGTCCATGCACAGAAGGCCATGCTGGCCCTGGCAGCCCCTGGATCACTCTTCCAGAGCCCATTCCCTCAGGGAATCTTCCCATTTAGTGATGGGTGAAGTCCTAGGAGGGAGAGGCAGCCACGGGTACCAGTTGTTCTCTTGTGGTTCTTTCCCCACCTAGCAAATAGGGAGAAGTACAAAGTTACACCTGCGCATGGCAGTAAGGACAGCTGAGACTGTGGGAGGGGCTTCCTGGGGAAAGGCCCATGTCCAGGTAGCTTCCAGGAGGAGGTCCAGCTCCAGACCATACTGAGGCAGAACAGAGTTTGTCTCCAAGGGAGGAGGACACTGACAGGGCAACGGCTGCGGTCATGGTCCCGTCCCTCTCCTGCATACCCTGGGCGAGCAGCTGAGTGAGTCCAACCTGGCCAGGCATTCTGCTAGCTGCTCCTTGAGCTGGTCTCTGTGGGTTTCCTTTCTAACTCTACAGCCCGAGCCCCGGCCCGGGTAGCAAAGGCAAACCTGATGGTAATTACGATGCTCTCGTCTTTTGATTCTCAGGGCATCTTGGCCTCAGCAAAGCAGGGTCACATCCAATAGACTTGTAATTCATCACCTAAGTTTTCCAGACTTCTGCTGGCTAGTCTTCTGTGCAGAGGCAGAAAGATCTCTAGGTTTTATCATTTCTACAATGGTCCCAGGCACTCTGCATCTTGTCAGTATTCAAAGAACATGAGAGTCACAGATGGTCCTGCTCCAGTGTCTGGGTCTGGGTAGAGCCCATATTTCCAGGTCAGAGGTGGCCTAGGGTGGCCTGTGTCCCTGGATTTCCAAGAAAGTGTTGATTTCAAACAGCCTTTTGTGTTGGGAGACCGTGTGTCCGCCTAGTGCCAGACAAACGTGCCCTGATTTTTTTCTAGAAAATATGGTCAGCATAACCGGGGAGAGAAAAATCAGAGAGGACAGTAATTGGACCCAGTGTGGGGTAGAGCAGGAAGCCACAGGGAAGCTCATTTCAGCTAGAATAAGCCACAGTAGCCATCACAGCCCCCAGAGCACAAGGTGGCCAAGGTTTCTCTAGCCTGTCTTTCCATAAGTGCATCCTGGCCAAGGGTGGGCTTGAGCTCTGGCCCAGGCAGGTAGTGCATGCAGGTTTGAATCCCAGCTGGCCATGTGCTATCGGTGATCCTGGGCAAGTGGTGTACCTGTAATTGCAGCAATTTGTAAACCTGAAAAATATTGGGACTGGTACCACCCTGGGGGGTGTGGGCGGTTGTATAAATAAGTGAGTGGAGCCTGAGTGGCCCAGGGCTTGGCTCAGCATGAGGCTTGCTGGAGTGGCCACCTTCCTCTGGGGTTATGGGTGTAGCCTAAGGCAGATAGGCCAAGGCAGAGAGTCTGATGTAATTTAAAAAGAGAGACAGAAAGACGGACTCGAACTGTTGCTCTGCTGCCCTGATTGATTGGCTGCCTCTGCCACCATTTTGTTGCTGTTCCGTTGCCATGAACTGGATGCTCTCTGCTCTGTTCCGCTCAGCCTTGGGCCAGCCGAACATGGACTGAAACCTCCACGAACTGTGAGCTAAATAAACCTTTCCTTGCTTCATTTTGGCTGTCAGGGATTTGTCCCAGCAATGAGTAAAAAGTGACCAATACACCCAGGATTTATCCAGTCCACCTCCTTCCTCCCCCCCCCCCACTGTAATTAACCACAGGATGATTCAATATCCTAAAAAACTTCACATCCTAGTTGTTTTGTGGCTAGTGGAGGTGATCTTGCAATATGGCTTGGGCCAATAAGATGCAGAAGCCTTCAGATCTAGCAAGAGTTCACAGGGACACGGCACCAGAAGAGTTCTGCAGGCCTCATGCTGAGCCAAGCCCTGGTGACATCACCAACACGAGGAGGTGGCAGTCACATAGGTCACCTGAAGAGTCTGGCTACCCCACCCTTAATTACTGTTCGGTATATTTCTTCCCCTTGCAGTGAGAGCTTGAGCCTTCTTGCCATCAGACCCTACGGGGGTGTAGGCAGTAATGACCACACCCTTCCCCTCACTCACTTGGGGACCAGCTGGGGACTTAAGAGACGGTGTGGTGCATGACACACTGATGTCAGAGTGTGCAGCGGGACATGCAGATCCAGGAGCTGGGGGATGAGATGAGAGCTCTGTCTTTTGGTAGTAGGGACTAGGGAAACCTCTGTGAGCTGCCATCCCGAAGAGCTTTTTCAGGACAGCCCACCCTGAGACACAAATCAGGAATTAGGACCTGAAGGGAGACATGATTTCCAGCAGGATTATTGTAAGATCGACTGTAGTTCATATCACATTAATTAACTAGGTTCAGATGAGATGGTGACTGCTTTAGAAATTATTAAAGATTACATTGGCAGACGATCTTACTGGTCCCAGGTATTTATTTGTCACATGTCTGTAGAAGGACTTTGCTTCCCTGTAGTCACTGCATGGCCCCGCAGCCTTCCCTGTGGGGAAGTTTACATCCTGGCTTCCTCCTTGGGCATGGCCATGTGACTTGCTTCGGCCAATGAAACATGAGCAGGAAGTGGGGCCCACTACACCTGAGTTGAACTTTTTAAAGCCATTGCTGGGTTTAGCCAGGGCAACTGTTCCCCTGTCACGAGAATGGTGGGTTCAAGGTGGGACTGCTCCTCAGCTTGGACCCCAAGGAGCACAGACACGGGGAGCAGAGCCAGTTCAGACTCTGCAGGTGTGTGGACTAGGAGAACGGCGTTCCTTGCAGCTGCTGAGATTTGTGCGTTATTACCACGCATACCTTAAGCAAAAGTAACAGAGCAGCACCCAACCCATTCTGCTTTCTGTAATGGCGACAAAATGCGAGATACATGTTGTCCCTGTTGAGGGACAGGGAGGAGGTAAAGGGAGATGGAATTTGAGTGGAAGAGAAATTGATGTTTTGATTTAGATCTTCCCAGACTTTCTAATAACTGAAAATGAGACGGTTCTGCTTTCTAACAGGGATAAGAGAAACTGTCACCTTGGGTCCGAAGGTTTGTGGTTGAAGACAGTAGCCATGAGGGACATGGAACGCTTTCCTGATTCTACAGAGCAAGCCTATTCAATACTGTCATTACTTTATTTTTGCTTTATCTGTTGGAGCCTTCACACAGAGCTACACCCCCAGGCCTTTCTATTGTTTATTTTGAGACAAAGTCTCGCTAGGCAAATAAGTTGCCCAGCTGGGATGCTGGGGTGGCCCGTGAGACCCTCCTGCCTCAGCTTCCCATGGTGCTGGGATTACAGGTGTGTGGCTCCATCTGTCATTCTCCTCATAAAGAGGATGTGGACCTGCAGGTATAGCTGCAACGCCAGTGACTAGACACCTGGTTCCAGAGAAAGCCGCCGACTTTCTGCTTTTCGTTCAAATTTTTGTTTTATTTTATTATTTTTTTTGATACAGGATCTTGCCACACAGCTCAGACTCAGTGATCCTCCTGTCTCAGCCTTCTCAGCACTGGCATTATAGGTGTGCACAACCACGCTCAGTTTTGGGGCCAGCACAGCATGTCTGGGGTTCTGGGGGCTGTGCGGCATATAGCACTGGGAATCGAACTGAGGTCCCTGTGCTTTCCAGGCAGGTGCTTAGATCACCAAGCTATCTCCACCAAGCTCCACAGGCTTTCTTACAAGAGGAGTAAGACAGAAGTTTGGGCCCTGCACCATGAGCAGATGTAGTAGGAAGGATGAGACATGAATGAGAAGGGGGACCTCAGACTTGAACCTGCCAGCACCTGGGGTAAGACTTCCCAGGATCCCTAACTATGAGCAACTTCTGTTGTGTATAAACCAAAAAGCAAAGCACTTTGGAGAACCAGAAGTGAAGCTGCAGAGTGCCCATTTATTTTTCTTAGTCTTCTGCTGACTTGGAGGAGGAGGACCCTCAGACAGCCTGAAGGGCTGACCACAGCTAGTTGCAGGAGGGATGGCCTTGGGCCCTCCTAAGCTCAGAGTCCGTTCTCCTCCATAGTTTTGGCCTGGCTTGCCTGTGTGACTTCCCTGGGAGACTGCGAGTGTCCCTGCAGAGGCTGAAGCAGGAGATGGAGGCAGCGCTGGCATCCAGGCCCTCTTAGGGGTGACTTCGGAGGAGCCTGGGTTTTGGGAGGCAGAGCCCTCCCTTTTGAGGGCCAGGGGGAGCTTGGTGGAAGGTTGCATCACGCACCACACACAGGCTCCCTTCCCGTCCCCCTCTGGCCACTGCTAGAGTCACAGCCCCCACCCGTGGCTTGACCTCATTGAGTCAGTTTATCTGAAGACTTAAGGTCAAATGAATGTCGCCAGCGCTGAAAATTAAAACATTGGTGGCAGCCGGCTGCATCCCCAGAGCAGATTTCAGTGTTCACTGCTGGAGATTTCCTCATCTGGTGGACGAGCTCTGCTAGCTGTGGGCAGCCGTGCCAACTGTCCTATGGCTCCGTTCTGCAGGTGTGGGCTTGCTGCTTTGGCCCTGTATAGAGCAGTGTCCCCATGTGAAGTCCCAAAGGCCAGACGAGGGCAGAGTCACAGCAGCTCTGCTGAACGCAGCTAGGGCCTGGTGCGTGGGAAGCTCACGGCCTAGGGCCTTTCTCCTGAAGTCAGGGGCGCAGGGACAGAAGGACAAACACCTGGAGTGCTCACGACAAGGGTGGGGCCTGCTCCTTTGGGACTGGGGGATTTCAGTAATGAGGAAGGGACCCAGCCACTGATCCCTCTGCTTTTGGTTCCTCTGTTTAGAAAAAGCTGTGTTCTGTGCTCCAAATATATGCAGAGACTAGAGCTCAAAAGATAGGCAGTTTGGCCGGGCTCCAAACCCACTCACGGCTCCAGCTCTAAATGTAACTGTGATCTGGCAACTTGAGTTTCAAGTTCCCCTTGACTGGGGCAAAGCTTGCATCACAGGCTCCAGCGCATTTCATCTGTTCCCATCCCCCTTGACTTCCCCAAACTGCTTCTTCCCATGTCTTGCAGTTTGGGGGGCTCTGTGACTTCTCTAATGTCACCATGCAGACCCCGCACTATGTGGTACCCAATGTCCACCTGGTTTGTTTCCTGGCTGGACTGCAGGCTGGTGTGGTCAGCCTCTGTCCCCATCCCCCTTCCCTTCCCTTCCCTGTGAGGAGACTTGCCCTGGGTCTAGTTTTTGCGGATAATAGTTGAGGCCACAGGGTTTCTCAGTCCTAAATCAAGAAACCAGAGAAGGTGTGTTCCAGCCAGATTTCTAGAGCTTGGCTGCTGATTTGATCAATTATCCCTGGGATGTAAACAAGTAAATAACCAATGCAAACCTCAGGAGAGCAGTGCTTTGAGTTAAGTAGTGTACAAATTCAACAAAAGCTTGATGAAAACCACGCCATGTGCTGAGCAAAATCAATCAATTCAGGCTCAATTTCCTGCCAGGCTCGCCAGGTCTTGCTTGTGTGTCTCCATTCTGGAGGGGATTAAAGGAGTTCAAGGGTTGGGATTTGGCTCGCGGCAGAACTGGAGCTGGGCTCACACACACCTTTTCACACCTTTGCACTTCTTTTGAGTGGATTCTTCTGCTTAGCCACCACTGACACAATGTCACCAGCAGGTGGCGCCAGCTGCGGGGGTGTAAGCCTCATGGTTATGGGGGATAAAGGGCCAGGCTAGGGTGCGAGTACATGTCCCATGCCTCTGTCCTAGGTTTGGTTGGTCAGCAGTCTTTGGTGTTCAATAGCTTACAGATTTCTGCTTTCATCTTCTTTTTTTTTTTTTTTTTTTTGTCTTTTTGAGACAGGGTCTTGCTATGCAGTTGAGGCTGGCCTTGAGCTCACTTTTGTATCCCAGGCTGGTCTCGAACTCGCACCAATCCTCCTGCCTCAGCCTCCCGAGTGCTGGGATTGCAGGCGTGAGCCACCACGCCCGGCTACTGCTTTCATCTTTTACCAAACTTTTTTTTTTTTTTCTTTTGGTATGGGCAATCAAACTCAGGACAGGCTCTTCTGCCGCTGTGCTATATCCCCACCTCTGCTTTCATTTTTCCATGGTGCTCTTTATATGTATCTAAATTTCTCCTTTTAATGAGATCATTAGTCACATTGGGTTAGGTTTTAACCTACTCCAGAATGATCTCAACTTAATCAAATCTACAATGTCCCCACTGTGAAACAGGATCATATTCTGGAAGTTCTAGGGTTAAGGCTGTAGTGTACTAATCCGAAGGAGGAAGACATAATTCAACCCATGACAGAGAGTATAGACTTCTTGTTTGAATTTATTTCCCAAAACAAGGTATATCTGCGCGGTTCAGCCTGTGGTACATCTCTGAAGTGGAAGATAAACATGTACAAGAAGTTAAAGGCAAAGGTCCCTTCCCATCCATCCATCCACCCATCCATCCATCCATTCAGCCACACACCTATCCATGCATGCAAGAACACATCCATCCATCCAACCACGCATCCATCCATCTGACCATGCACGCATCCATCCATCCATGCATGCATCCATCTACCTATCCATCTATCCATCCACTGATGCTTCCATCCCCTTAGCCATCCATCTCTTGTTATACCTGTACCAGGGACTGATCCAATCCTTGGTTAACTATGGTGGGGGTCTTGGGGAAGAATAAAGAAAGAGAAACAGACAAATTTCAGGGCATAAAGCAGATCAGGAAGAGTTCACTACCTCTGGCTACCTCCACAGTTGGCTTGCTTTTATTGGCTAGCAAGAAGTAAAGGGGGAGAGGCAGCATGCATTTCATGGATCTGTAACAATAGAAAGTACACGCATAAGGGCTAAGTTGATGAGGAACCAGATTTTTTCTAAACTCAAACACCTGTATTTTGACAACTGTCTTCAGCAGATGCTATCTTGCCTCAGGAGTGTTGGGTTATAGTTAAGGGACACATGGCCTTCTGTATACCTTCTTGTCCTGGAGGCAAGGCCACACTGACCTCAGGAGTGCAGGGGCACAAGTCACATAGTTGGGCACCATGCACCCATAGCCTGGTTCCCAGAACATATGCTTTATACAGGTGGGATTGTAGTGATTTGCAGTGGGATGTCCCTATCATGCCAAAGGCACTGCAACAGTCCTACTGGCTTGTGTCCTATGAGCCACCAAGGAAGTGCTATCAGGACTCCAACATAAGGCCAAAGCAAGGCCTTGTACTTCCCAGCCCTGGGACCCAAGGCCTCCTCCTCTTCATTTGTCTCAGAGCAAATACTAGAGCACAGCTTGGCACCCAACAGGTCCTTGAAAGATGGTGACAGATGTTGATGTTATCACTGAGTGAGACACGGAGAGAGGGGGACAGCGTGAAAGCTGGACTAACTTCCAGGAACTCGGTAGCAGGCATCACAAGTCTCACATGGGGGCTACCTCATCTGCACTGAACCCCACAGTCCTGGAGCTACGGAGAGCTGGACCCCTGTATAGAAATCTAGTAAAAGCCATGGGCTCTTCTTGAAAGAGCACAAATGCATGGGTGGTCTCCACAAATTTAGTTGTAGGCTTGTAACTTCTCTCTAGCCCATCCACAGAAGTGAAGCTGCTCCCCCAAGGGACAGCAACCTGAGAAATTCATTCACGCACTCCGTGAAAATGAATCGTGAGGCTGTCACACCTTGATCTGCAGGAGGGCAAGGCTGGGAGCCAGGAGATCCGACAGAGACTTCCCGGAAGTGCCCACCAGGATGAGGAAAGTAGAAATGATTCTGTGGCATGGAGAGGCACGGCTTGTCCTCATCCTCGTCGTCGTCGTCCTCCTCCTCCTCCTCCTTTTTCTTTTTTCTCTTTTTGTTTGTGATACTAGGCACTGAACCCTTAATCTCCACACGGTGTTACATTTCTCAACCATTTTTTTGGTTGTTTTAATATTGTTTTAAAACAAGTTCTCATTAAGTCGTTAGGATGCCCCAGGGGAGCGTGAGCTTGCATTCCTCCTGCTCTTTGGACCGGGTGAGAGATGTGTACAGTTTTCATTCTTTTCTGCACTGTGGTTTTCTAAACTCAGTGTCATTTCTAGAACACAGAGCCCAGGCTGTTATTACCGACCACGGGAGGCACTGACACTCACCTGGCTCAGTTCACATTGGTGATGAGGGATCTTTGGTGTCTCTGACCTGCAGCACCAGTGCTGTGGAGGCTGGGCGGGAGTTGGACCTCCCATCCCCCCTCCCCCAGGCATCTGAGCTGTCCTATGGGGCTTCCGGGGTGGGCCCCTTGTAGACCCTCAGCGCAGACTTTGACTTTCCAGCCACCCCCCCACTCTCCTCTTTCCCACAGCATACCTAGGGCCTAGAGCTCAGATCGAGAGTCTGAACAGGGCAATCCACACGTCCTGTTCTGCTTCAGCTGCCTGGAAAGCATGGCCCTCTGGTTCCGGTTCACAAAACCCCACTAGGAATTTTTTAGAAGATGTTAGTTCCTTTTGTGGTTCAGGCAAAAGCTTGGTATCTGGGTTGGGTGCAGCTTGGGGTTAGTGTAGGGCTGAAGTCTGCTCTGATTTGGGTTTTACAGGGTGTTTGCTTTTAAGACCCTTATCTCAACTCATCCTGGATGGAAAGGGCAGGGGGTTGTGGCCGGGAACGGTGGCAGGGAGGGTTCTTCAGATGTTTCCCCTCCTAGGCGGCAGCACCGAGGGTCTTTGGAAGATGAGTGGAGCCTCATTCTGTGTGGGATTCCAGCTGTCAAAATGAATTTGGCCCAGCAAGAATCTAGGAGAGTGATTGCTGGTTTAGGCTTGGCCACAGGCTTGCAATGGGACCCCAAGTAAACTGATTCTCTCTCGGGGACTTGGTTTCTTCCCGTGTAAAATGAGGAAATTGGAGCAGATCTAGAGGATGGCAAAGGCGCCTTTCGGAGGTGGATGCGATGGAGCTGGGAGACAACTGCCTTTCGAGCCAACCGTGCCTCCAAGGCGAGCCTCCCCGACTCGACTGACTCCCTGCACGCTGGCTCCTTCCAGACTGACTTAGCTTGAACAGCCTCCCCTTACAGTGATAGCTTTGCTGATACCCAAGGTTGTGCAGGAGAGCTATGGCCCCAGGGTGTCACAGAACCTCCTTCTTCCGCTGTGGGCAGTCTCTTCCTTGTTTCCACTGTTCCTTGTGGGCAACAGAGGGGTCGGAAGGCATAATCCATGACCCTAGGACCTCGAGCCCTTCTTTGATTCCCCCTGGGATGCACACCCTGAAGACTCATCGTTGAACTCGGAGTTACCAAGCCCAGAAGCTGTGCCAGGAATACAGCTGGCTCTCACCCTTACCCTTTAAAAAACAAGAGCTTTCCATGTGAACCATTTGAAAAAGGGAACCTATTCGCTTTTCACTCCTTGCTTCTTGGCCCCTTTAGCTGGGCAGCAGCTGCAGCAGCACACCTTGGTCCTGTAGTAGGCCGACTGGGGCGCCTGGGGTCCTCATGGGTAAACTGAGGGCAAGCTACCTCCTTCACCATGTCCTGCAGGGCTGGTTGGAAAGAGGTAGATTCATAATGAACAATAATTATTGCTCTCATTACCGGCGGGTTATATAAGGGTATAACTGGAGGAGGGTGATTGATGTGTAGTACATTCGCCCTGCCAGGAAACAGCTCCCAAAGCGAGGGGGCCCTTGGGATGCTTGGGCCCCAGCTTCAGTCAGTTTCAGTTTCTCTTCCTCTCTCTCCCTGCCACTCCCCGGCCTGCACCTGACTTGGGTGAACCTCGGTGACCCCTTCCTTTTTCTTTCTCTCTCTTCCTCTTTCCTTATTTTCCTTTTTCAAGTTTATTGGGATCTTTACACACTAAAATGTTCGCGTCAAAAAAAATTTTTTTTGAAAAGTAGAAACAACAGAAAGAAAACAAAACCATCCATTGGGTCTTGGTAACCTCCCATCCTGGTAGATTCCCACGTTTATTGCTTGCTTCATAGTTGTGAGTTTGGTTAGTTTCTTTCATGTGAAGTTATGCTGTAATTATAATGTCATGTTTTGCCTCGGTTTTTAGGTATAAGGACACACTAAGCTTTTCCCTCTGCTAATTTTGGGTTTACCACCAGTATCACCTGTGTTGGTGGCAGTGGTGGCTGGGTATGGCTTGATGTCTGACTTAGCGTTGTTTTAAGATTGAGCTTTATGGGCCAGGGAGATAGCTCAGCCATATAAGTACCTGCTTGGTAAGTGCAAGGCCCTGAGCTTGATTCCTAAAAAAAACAGAACAAAACAAAATAAAAAACTGAGGTCTGTTTCAAATTTGTTGGTTTTCACTGGCTGTGCCTAGGAGACCACCCCTCAGCCCAGGAGCAAGCATTTGGCATTAAGTACAAGTTACCGGATCGTGAGGCTTGATCGAATGTTTTCAGTCATTTGTGGAAGTCTGAATAGTTGAGATAATCAGATAATTGACTTCTTTTTAAAAAACTTATTTTAATTAATTAATTAATAATAAATAATTAGCTACATAGTGTAGCAAAACTATGGACTCATAGTGATCCTCCTGTCTCAGCCTCCCCAGAGCTGAGATTACAGGCATGAGCCACCATGCCCTATTCTAGGGTCAGCTCCGCATGTGGTACCAGGGATTGAACTCAGGACCCTGTGCTTGCCACATAAGCACTTATGCCACCCGCGTTGCCTCCTCAGCCCCCCAGATAACTGGTTTCTTGATAAGGAACACATTGTCATTCTAGTAAACAATACTAGAACCAGGCCAGGGAGAGAGCCCAGTGGCCTAAGTACCTGGCTGGCAAACCCTGGCAAGGTCCTGAGTTTGATCCTTGGTATTTAAAACAAACAAACAAATAAACAAACAAACAAAAAAAACCCCAAGAGAAATCTGTTTTTTCTCCTACTAGCAAACACTGCTCACTAGAGCAGCAGAACGGTGAGATTCTTAGGCGCTCCTGTGTTCCCAACTCCCCCACTTCCTGGCTGGGTGTCCCCAGACTCACCTCTGCCTCTCTGTGCCTCCCTTTGTAGCATCCCGGCCCCCTCCCCACAGGCTGCTGTGAGCGCTCAGAGACTGAGTGGAAAGTGCTAGGACAGCACCTGGTGCTGGGCCAGGGCAGGAAACCTCTTAACATTCCTTGCAGGGGCTCAGTGGTCCAATGCTTGCTTACCGTGGGTAAGGTCCTGGATTTGATTCTTAGGGCTACACATATTTTTTGTAACCATTTCTCCTGCTCTGTCTTTAAGTTTTTCTTTCCCTTAAGAGCAGAAGGTGGAAGCTGATGAGGGGAAGAAGGGCCTGGCAAGGAAAGCCAGTAGTTCCTGGGCCTGGAATCAGGCTGGCCTCAGATGTCCAGTCCTGCCAGGGGATGGAGACGGTGGAATTGCAATCAGACCTGAAGGAGGACAGGGTTGGGGTCCCTCCTCCCCAGGTCCTGGAGCTGGAGGCAGGCAGTGGGGCCTTCTTCCCTTTCTGTAGGGAAACTAAAAGTCTCACTGCAGACTTCACAGTTTTCCTTTCCAGAGGCACAGCCCAGTTGCATTCTGGTAACAGAAGCAAAATGAAAAATACGAGCAGGAAGTCAAATTAATTTTAAAATCTCTGAAAACCTGTGTTCTGTGGTTGCATCCAACTGGCTGGAGCTGGCCGGCGTGTTTTTCCCTGGGACAGACTGATTAATGGGCCCGAAATGAGGAGGTGTGAATTTATTTTGGACCTGGGTGTGGAGCCAGGAAAGGCTGGCATCAGCCCACTTAGGCCAAGTCTGCTTTGAAGGTCCACCAGGCTGACCACCTACTGGGCTGCTCAGCGGGAGGGAGCTGGAAGGGAGGTGGTGGACACTGAGCGCCTTCTCAGCGCCGCCTGCCCGCCCGCCCGCCCGGGCTGCTGAAAGCAGTTTGTTTTTCATTTCTTCCGAAGGACAGTGAGCCTAGAGGCAGCCCTGTGGCCGGGGGTCTCTCTGGGCCTCTCCCAGAAGCCAGGGACACGGGGCCATTCGGGAAGACAGCGACTGACTGGCTGTCCAGCCCCAAGAGCCCTGGGGAACAGTAAGGATGGAACCGGGCTCTTGGGGAACTCGGACCAAATCCTGCCGGGCTATATTCTCCCCGAAGCATGGAGACTCATTCAGTGGTACAGAAGGTGGCCGAGAACAATAAATAATCTTCCAATGGGGAGCAGGCCTGTCTGGGAGGTATAGGGAGCGCACTGCAACATGGAGCGTTTTATCTGCATTTCAGACTCCAGAGAGAGGCTGATTCCATCCAAGACTTGGATAATTAAAAACAAAGACATCTTTAAGACAGATCTAAGGCCGGCCTGCCAGCCCGCTCCTTGCCCTGCAAATCCCCCTCTCCACCCGCATCTCCTTTTCCCAGAAAAGACTGGGAACACTCTTAAAAGTAAAATTACCCTAATGAGGGAAGACACGTTCTTGAAGAAACTCTGACTTACAGTTTACAGCTTTATAAGCATTTCAGTAGAGAGATGTCCCGCCTGCAAGCCCAGAGCCCAGGGCGCGGAGTTTCACTGCTAGCATCAGATTCTGTGTGATTATTTTTACAACATTTGCAATTAAAGGCAGGCTTCCTGTTGCCTGATGCTGACCGGACGAGGGGCGTTGGAGCTTCAGAGCGGCTGGGCACACATACTCGTGTGCACACTGAGTGAGATGCACAGAGCCAGGAACCACCCCACCCTCCGAGCACTAGGACAGAGCGGTGCAGGCCCCCGCACAGCCTGTGGGGAGCCGCGTTCCCCTGGAGTGTGGCCCCTGGCAACCCGTCAGCTCTGCTCCTCAGTTCTCTTGCTGTGACAAGGGAAATTTTCCTCAAGCCAAAACGTAAACATAGGAGAGCTTTTTTTTTTTTTTTTTTTCTTTCGGTGGTGCTGGGATGGGAGCCAGAGCCCTGGCAAGTGCCCTACCACTGAGTTGCACTCCCAGGCCCTTACCTTACTTTCAAAATGATTATTCTTTGACTTTTCTGGAGGTAGTCTTTCTTTGCCTTTCAGTCGGGCCTCAAACTCACAATGTGGCTCCGGCCTGGCTTTGAACTTGTGATCCTCCTGCCTCAGCCTCCCAAGTGCTAGGATGAATTATACATGTGTGCCAGTATACCCGGGTGCACTGGGCTTCTCCCAAGATACTGAGAACTAGGATGAGCCTGATGAGAGGCCTGACAGAGCCTTCATTGCTGCCCTAGGCAGCAAACAACAACAGGAGATGAGGTGTGGAAGTTTGGGACGTTAGGAACGCTTCTGTGAGCTTGGGGGATTTTGCCATTTTCCGGGAAATTCCATGTTGCTCTTTCCTTCAGATGGCCAGTGCTGCCCAGTGTGGTGGCCAGGAGCAACTGGAAGGGAGTGGACAGATTGATTTTTAAGCACACTGCTGCCCACTCTGCCTTGTCCTGCCTGTTTTGTGGGGTTCAGGGATTAACCCCACTCCCAGGTGGGTCTAAGAGTGCTACAGCATAAGGCCAGCCTGTGCCTCACCAGAGCCAAGCAGGGAGGTAGCCAAGCAGGCCTAGCTAGGACTCCAGCTGGCCTCCTGTGTCCTCGGTTTCCTCATCTCTGAAGGGGAGTAGGGGGTCACCTTGATGCCAGTGACATTCGGACCCAGGACCATTTGGCCATCCACTTGCCCGTATCACAGAGTACCCACCCTCCCAGCTTGAGTGAGGCAGGAGGTGGTGGCCTGGGCACCTGCTCCCCAGCCGAGTTCAGAGACACCGCCGAGTAGGACGAATTGGCGCAGCAGGCAGGCGGTCAGTCCTGAAGTCTTCAGCCCCCAGCACCCCGTGTGCAGCACCCCCACACTCTGTGTCTCCGGGGTGCCCGGGGTGCCTGGCCGTGCGCCTCAGCTCCTGCCGCTGCCTGCCCTGAGCAGCCCGACCCCACGGCCTTAGCCCACCTTCCTCTGTCTTCTTCTCTTCTTTGCCTCTTGCCTGAGAACCCTCGGGAGCCCTGGGGCCCTACACCTGCGTGTCACCGCCAGAGCCCAGCAAGGCCTGCGGAGCCGGTGGTGTTGTTCTGGAAGCAGATGGCGGGAGAGTGTCTGCAGTCGAGCATTCCAGAGCAGCGACTGCACGGAACGTGCCCCTCTCACCCCTGCTCGGCGTCTCTCATGTTCGGCTTTTGACGTTGACTTTCCCAACTCAGAATCAAGGATTTCTTCCTTGAAGATCCCCAAACTGCTATTTAGCCATTTTAGAGATGCAATTTCAGTTCTAGGCAGGAGAACGGGGTGGATAAAAGAGATTATATGATAATGATATGGCTGCGGGAAGCCTGTGAAATCAAGTGTATTTTCTCTGGTGGGCAGGATATTTCTGGAATGGTTCGTGGGTCACTCCACCAAGAGATGTGTTTATCCTAATGGGAAGCAGGACTGGGCTGGGCCACAGCGCCCGGCAGAGTTTTTCAAGCCTTAAGACACCACAAGAGACATTAGCGGTGGCCAGAGGATGCGCTTAGTCTGCCCTGGCCTCTTCGACTGTGTGCTGACCTGGCTCTGACAGGGCTGCAGGAAGGCAAGGTGTCCACCAGCAGCAGCAGCAGCAACAGCAGGGGAAGGTGTCTGGGCAGCTGTGTCCATTAGCATGCCTTTGGATACAAGCAAAAGGAAAATCAGCGCCTATGGATTTAACACTAAGCTCTGGGCTGAGAACATCGCTCAGCAGCCTTGTGCCTGCCTGGCAAGTGCAAGGTTCCGAGTTCAATTCCCTGTACCAAAATAAATAAATACACAATAAGCCTTGCGCGATCTCCTTTCCCCATAGCGCTTAACCGGAGCATCAGGTGTGGCCTGATCAAGGTGCTCCAAGATGGGTGTAGTCGCCCTGCCTGCTCTTTGCAGAGAGCTTCGATGCAAAGCATGAAGGATGAGTTTGTCTGGTTGCCTAACATACTGGAGTCTGGGCCTCCTTGATTCATGGGTAGGAACACAACCCACAAGGAGCCGGCGGGGTGGGGGGAGGTGGGCTGGTCGGTGACACTCACTTGGCAAAACCTGACTGTGTGCCAGACACGGGGGGGGGGGCGGTCAGGGTGGGGGCGGCTGACGGACTGTAGAAGGGGCAGGGTCTGCCGGGGACCCAGGAGGACACAGGTGGGTGTTGTAGCCTCAGGAGCCTGCTGTGTCCCCTTTCCTCTCCCCGGACTCGCTGGAAGCCTGACTCTTCTTGTGTGACGAGGACATCTGGAAGCACACACCCTGCACACCCGGAGTCACCACCCCTCCCATGAACACACATGCGCACACACACACACACACACACACACACACATGCCCTCTCCCAGGCCCTATCGCTGGGGTCCCACTCGCCTGAGACGCTATCCTCCCCACGTCCACCTGTTTCCTTTAAAAAAAAAAAAAAAACAAAGAAAAAAAACCCAAAACCACTTTAATTATTTATATATGATGGCTGGCTCAGTCAGCCCTTTGGGTGGGGCTGGTGCAGCATGTGGTGCCAGGGATTGAACTGTGGTCCCTGTGGTTCCCTAAGCCTGCCTAAGCAGGCCCTTTAGACCGCTGAGCTATCTTGCCAGCCCCCCCCCCCACCTGTTTCCTGAGGTAGATGGACAGGTATCCTCCAACGATGGTAACAGAGGCCATAGGGCACTGCGTCACACAGACCCTGAAAGCCAAGCTTTCCCAGGAGTCAGACAGCTGTCTCCAGACCTGGCACAAGTAGGGACTACTTCATAGACAAGTGACATGGGATAGGAGGCTTGTGAGGCACAGCCTGAGGGGCCATAACCCTTCAGGGTCACAGCTGCTGCCCCTTGGCCCAACCCTCACCAGAACCCCAGACCCCTCAGCCTGGCAGAGTGGCCACGCCCTTGAGTCAGGAGCTGGCGCTTCTCCCAGGCTCACCACAAGAGGGCAGCAGCGCTTTGTGCCAGCTGGAGCTGGGGCCTATAAGAACCCCACCTGTGAGTCCCTCCTGTCCCTAGGTCTGCAGGCAGCTCATTTCATATGGGCTCTGGGCAAGACTCCTCTACTTGAGCCATTGAATGGGACCTCAGGCGCTCCTCAGTAAGAGTTCTGACTACCACACCCTTTCAGTGGCTCTGCAGGCCTGCAGGATCCGGGTGGCGAAGGCATAGGCATGAGTTGCAGTTCTGGAAGGAAAAAGGAACTCCCAGCCTTAAGGGTGCCTGGGATAAATTTGTGTTCTCTAAAACTGAAGAATGAATTTTAGGAACAGCACAGGTTAAGGGCAGAAGATATTGAGGGAAAGAAAGCTTTTGTCCCAGAGAGAGACAGTTGGGGGACTCAAGTGGGTTCCTGAAGACCCTACCTTTTTTAGAGATTTTTTTAATAGAGTAAAATCAGGAGGTGAAGAGAGTCTAAGGTGGGAAACACAGAAACTCACAAGGCAGACATGAGGTGGGACAAAACCATGGTCACCCAATAAGATTACAAGCTCAATTGCTCGGGTAAAATTGGATAAATTGGGCTCACGTGGGGAAGGGAGTTACGTAGCAAGAAGAAATGAATACAGAACAGGGGCTTTTCCTGTAGGGGGCTGGGTCGGAGATGCTTCCTGGCTTCTCGAGGCGCTCCCTACCTATGTAGGACATCACTCCCTGGTGCCCATTCCTAGGGAGATATGTGGGTGTGTTGTTTAATCTTTTGCCTTGAGGTCTGGCCCACAGGGGAGGTACCTGTCTCTCCCACAATTGCAACATGTCTGTCTTCCGTGAGGGATTCTTTGAGGGCCCAGCCCTGACTCACTGCCTATAGGTTTTCTACTTCAGCTGCCTACAACTGCAGGATCCCAGTGCCCCTTGGGGAAGTACACCCTGAGATGTCAGTACCCATCAGGCCGGAGCTGAGTGAGCCTGACGGGGTGCTGTGTGCTGCTGGATCCACTCTGCGTGTTACTGGAGGGGAGGCATTTGTAATGGCTGGCTGGCTGTGACCCCCCCACTGCCTGTGCCGAGGGTGCTCCCTTCAGGAGGCGCAGACCCCTCTCATCCATCCAGCACCCCAAAGCCCTCTCCCATCAGCCACACTGGGCCTGGGGGCCGGGCTGCCTCAGCAACTTTGGGGGAGTTGGTGGGAAGCCAGGGACTTCACCCAGGATCCCAGGGGGACTGTCACAACCTGCCAGGAGCCCATGTCCTCGCAAACCTGCTCCGTGAAGGTCTATGCAGTGATTGCAAAGGGAGAACGGATGCGCTGAATGCAGAGCTGAATGGATGGTGGGAAGGGCGTGGAGCAGAAAGGGTGATGCAAACGAGCGGATGGATGGATGGCTGGATGGACCAGTGAACCAATGAATAAATTAGTGGAGGCTGGCTTTGTACTCGACCACTCTTCAGCCCTGTCCTGACTGTGTGTGTCACTTCTGAGAGGGCCACAGGGCTTCTTTACCAGTCCCTACGAAGCGGCTTTTGGAGACACTGAGAAGTCAGTGGTCAGCCAAAACGCGACCATGAGTCTCAGCAGATTCTCTGCTCGGCTGTGGCCCCTTCCTTCCTGGGTGGAGGGCCTGCTGACCGCGGTCCCCAATATGTGTCTTTGAACTATGAGCATCTCACCATGTCTGCTGGTGAGGGCCCCTGGTCAGAGGCCTTCTGCATGTGGCCCAAAAGACAGGCATTGGAGGCAGCTCTGTGCACAAGAATATACCGTAAACATACCTCAATGGATCATATGTAGAAACAATGCATGAGCACATGCATAAAATAACACATGCACACACGCAGGTGCACACACACACACACACAAACACACACACACACACACTTCCAGTCCACCCTTAGTATTTAACAACCCTGTGCTAGTGGACTCGCCCCTTCACTAAGATTTATTTGTATCCCTGAATCAATGCACACAGGACTTTCCTGGATATTCTCAGGCCTGAGCAGAGTGGTGAAAACCTGAGCCACCCAATGGGCATGTCCCCAGCTGAGGACAGTCTAGGTGAGGCTCTGGGTTTGCTCTGGCTCTCACACTGTACACAAGTATCCTTTCTTTAGTGCCACAGTTTTTCTGGTGAACTCCACTGCTTCAAGTGCCACCCACAACCAGCACTGAGTGCACAGAAGGTAACAGGGACCCAGCCACCATGGTCACCCAGAGACATGCTAAGCCAGGTCACTCCTGGTCAGTTAAATGGGATGGCCAAAGGCTCACATCCCCCCCTAATCTTGCATTTACCCAGAAGGAAAAATCTTGCATTTACCTCAGAAAAATCAGTTTCTGAAGTGGCTTTATAGAATATAGCCATTACAAATAATAAAAAAGACTATGAATATACACACATACATATAGTACTTAGAAAAAATTCAAGGTATAAAAAATAACATGCTTAATCTCCCTTAGTCTATCCTTTTCTTTCCAGTGCTGTTCCCCTCTCATTGAAAGCCACATTAACTATTCATTAATCGGGTTCCATACCACTGTCTATGGATGCACATACTTAGTCATGTGTAATGTAATGCGCACGATGGGGGGGGGGCGGAGAGTCTATGTTTGTTTTTGTTTATTTATTTTTATGGCTGGCTCAGCCTGCCCTGAGGGCAGCGGTGGCCCAGCATGTGGTGCCAGGGATTGAACCGCGGTCCCTGCAGCCACCTGCAGGTGCTTTAGACCACTGAGCCACCCTGCTGGGCCCTGGCAGATGGTCTATGAAGGGTTTAGTGTGTGGTGTGCATTCTATTGGATGGGTTGGAGCATCACCCCTTTTCTTTCTTTGGCTTCTAGACAACAGCAGTGTATTGTCCCCAGTTTTTGAAGCTGGAGTTTCCGTGCCGGGGATTGAACCGCGGTCCCTGCAGCCGCCTGCAGGCGCTTTAGACCACTGAGCCATCCTGCTGGGCCCCGGCAGATGGTCTATGAAGGGTTTAGTGTGTGGTGTACATTCTATTGGATGGGTTGGGGCATCACCCCTTTTCTTTCTTTGGCTTCTAGACAACAGCAGTGTGTTGTCCCCAGTTTTTGAAGCTGGAGGTTCCGGGCTGACCCCTAGAACCCTCTCTCAGGACGAGCTTGTGTTCTCAGTGGTATCTCCAGTCAAAGCATGCCTACCCTTTCATGCTCCCCCCCACTCCCCAGGGATCGAAGTTCTAGAACTCTACTGCCTGGAAATGCTCTCGCCGAGCCAAAGGACACTCAATCTGGAGAAACATTAAGTGACACCCAAGTCCAGCAGTGAGGGAATGGCTGAGTACCCTGAGCCCTTGCATGTCATGGAATAAAGGGCTCACGGCCGTACCTGCTTGTCCACGCGCAGCCCACAGCTGTCTCCAGGCCTCCGCGGAGCTGTGTAGTATGGTAGAGACCCCACCTTTCACAAGACCATAATATTTTTACAGGAATACTGGCCAGGCTCTCTGTTCTCCACTTTTTGGCGGTGTATGTTTCCATGGGAATTTAATGAATGCAGGACAATGTATGCCCACCACTATAACATAGCTCCACTACATTCTTCCCATCTATCCGCCTCTTTCCCCTAACTCTTGACATCCACGATCTCTCTCCAATATCCATAGTTTAGCTTTTTCCAGCACATTCCAGCATTGGGAACAAACAAGACAATCTGAAAAAGCAACGTCTTGTGGGTCATTTATTTCTAGCACTGGATACTATTCCAGGACCTGGATGTATGTTGAAGCTGGAGGTTCCTGGCTGAGCCCCAGGACCCTCTCTCAGGACGAGCTTGTGTCCTCAGTGGTTTCTCCAGTCAAAGCATGCCTACCCTTCCACGCTTCACCTACTGAAGTGCATCTTGGTCGTTTCTACCTTCTGGTGATTATGAATTAAGCTGTCCCCATAGTCTGTATAAGAGAGTTGAGGATGTAGCTTAGTGGTAGAGCATTTGCCCAGCATGTGCATGACCCTGGGTTCGGTCCTCAGTGCTGCAGAGAATTCAGGTGCAGGTTTTCATGTGGACATAAGTTTCCAGCGCATGGGAGAAGGTTGATAGAGGAGAGAGTTGTGCTATACTGGAAACAGAGAAGCAGCATGGGTGAAGGCCCCAGCTGGAGGGCACTTGGAGTGCAGGTGGTAGGAGGGGTGCAGGGGATGATGGGAGCTCTGTACTAGAGACAGGGGCTGGGCTGTGAGCCAGAGAGCCAGCCTAGGGAACTGTGATTTATCTTTGTCACACCAAGAGCTCCCTGTGGGTCTAGGTTGACCAGGTGTCCCAGTTTGCCCAGCTCCTCCTACCCCTGGCATACCAGGATGATCAGTCACTTTCATTTTAAGCAGAAGAGTGACACGGTCAGATTTCCTTTCGAATCTTTAACAATACTTCCATGTTTTAAGAGAAGCTGCAGAGATAGCGCAGAAGGCTCCAGTATGCCTGCTGTGACCTCAGTGAGTCCCCCAAATGCCTGTTGTCTTAGCTCTTCCCTCGTTGCTAGGACAAATACCCAAAACCCAAAATGCAGGAAGGAAAGGTTTATTTAGCTCGCGGCCAGTGACGGTTTCAGTCCATCCTTGGCTGGCTCCAGGGCAGAGTGGCACATGGCAGAGGGCAGCAGTTCATGGCAGCAGCAAAGGGCAGAGAGCAAAAGGGAGGAGTCGTTGTAACCATGGCAACAGGGCGTGTCATTTCCCTTACGTGGCATTCAATCTGTCTGTGTTGCACTCACACCCATAATCCCAGCACTGGATTACGAATTAATCGCAAAGCCTAGAAGCCCACCCTATAACTGCATGAGACTTTGGAAGGGACAACTAGACACAAACCGTAATGCCTGTGTTGGGTTCTTAGCTCAGAAATGCAGCCCTACTGGGATGGGGCCTAGGGGGGCGGGGCTTTGGTGATGAGGCTCCACCCCCTTGTGTGGATTAATGCTCCTCCCACATGAGAGCCTGAAGGATGGGCTCGCCCTGCTCTGTTCTGCAGGAGCAGGAGCAGTCTACCCCACAAGGATGTAGTGAGAAGCCCCATGCTGGTGCCTTCATGGTGGATTTCCCAGCCTCCAGCACTGCAAGAAAAAAAATCTGTTTTTCATAAATCGCCCAACAGCAAGGTGATAATGGCCAGGAAGGCTGCGGGAGAGGCATGCAGGGCTCAAGGCTGACGCTGCTGTTGAGACTGCTTAATGAGGTGCGCACAGAGGGCGCAAGGCACTGGTTTCTCCGTACATTCCATCCAGCGTCCTGTGTAGCAAGTGACTGTGGAGAAGCTACCAGGAGGCCGGGCTGTGGCCCTGGGGTTCCACCTGCCACCTGCGACGGCTCCCACCTCTAGCCTGTTTTTGCCATTACTCCGGCCTCTGCCCACCCTGTCTCCGCCCACCCCACTCAGTGCCTGTGAGTAGGCTAAAACAAACCTCCACTCCTTGAAAGAATTTTCACAGCCTGTCCTGAAAGCTGCCAAGAATATATATTACCAATTTCCAGTGGAAGCTCAAATGTCCATTGGTAATAACCTGGCTTCTGAGCACTAAGCACAGAGGGTCACAAGTTGGGGGTCCATCTAGCAGGCCTGATAACCCAGCTGCCCAGGGGAGGCCCAGTGGGGGACCCCCCCCTCCCCAGACCCTAGAGGTCAAGACATGTACACCCTTGGGTTACAGCCCAGGGTTAAGGAAAAAAAAAAAAAATCCAGAGAAATCCTGGTTGGCATGTTCCTAGCCCAGATGGGAGAGAAATCGGACAAACTCCTGAAGGGCTCCAAAACCAACACAGGAGACGGACTTCTTGCCAGCAAATTCGAGGTATGTTGGCCCTCACAGCCAAAGAGAAATGCATTCACCCGGTGGAAAGGGGAAGACGAGAAGACGGGAAGACGGACGGCTGCAGAGAGCAAGCAGGGTGCTCCCTGCCAGCCGCCAGCCGAAGCCCGCTGCTTCCAAGACACCAAGGAAGACTGGCGCAGGCAGGAGGAAAGGGAGCAGACAGCCAGGCGACAGGCGTCTTGTGATGGCGGTGGGGGCTCAAGGGACACCGCTCTGCTCTTCCCTCCAGCGCCTCGCCTGCTTTCCAGCACGCAGGGCCGGGACTAGAACAATCCCACTAATTGGCACAGAGAGGCTAGAGGGAAGAGGGAGAAAGCTCACCTCTCTCTGCCCCTCTGCTGTGTGCTAGGCATGATGTGTGCAGTGCCACGTCAGGGGACACAGAGGCACTGGGCACTGAGGACAGAGAAGGGGTGAACTTCAGCACTACTGGAAAAATGTCATATGTGCGGCAGACTTCTAATTAAGAAGATGATTTCCTACAAGCCCAAATGGGCCTCCTCCCATTGCTTCTGTTTTCCCCCTATAAAGTAAACACTGCAAGAAATGTGAAATTTATTATGAGTGTGAACATGCTAAGTTTCCGACAATCCCAGTTGGTCTGAGCACAGGAGGCAGTGACAACTTGGGAAACACGCCCCTCCGCATGCCGACTGGTTCACATGTGTCGAGGCCTCTCTGCCACCCGGCCCAGGGTGGGCCCCGGTGGCATCTGACAGCAGCGGGGACTGTGAAGTGAGTCCCAGCCATGCAGATTCAAGTCACCTATTGGGTCTTCTGGTCCCCCCGCCAGACCAACCGGAGCTCCAGCTTTCTCTCCTGTACATCCTTCACGACTTTTCCCAGCCAAGGTTTAATGATTCAAGTCCCACCGTGCTCCCTGGAGGCTTGATTCTGCGGCCAAATAGAACGAAGTCACCGTTTGGAATTTTTTCCTTTATTGAATCTAATTTTTCCTTTCCTTCCCCCCTCTACTGTCATGCTCCTGCTGGATGCCTTCGGACCACCCACTATGCCTGCTCCTGGATGCGTAGAACAGTATTTCCCAACATTACTTGGTGTGTCTCGACAAACTTTTGAAATGCAGGAGTGGCTGTGGAGTTGCAGAAAGTGGTACCAGGGCACTGGGAACCTGGACATCTGTAGGTCGGACCATTGGCCCAAATAACCCTCAGGCTCTCTGTCTCTGTCTCTGTCTGTCTCTGGTCTCTGTCTGTCTCTCTGTCTCTCTCTCTCTCTGTCTCTGTCTCTCTCTGTCTCTGTCTCTCTCTCTCTCTCTCACACACACACACACACACACACACACACACACACACACACACCATCGCATCTCCTCCTTTTGGGGCCCCACCAATGCTCCTCGAAACTTCCAATGCCAAATTCAGCTCAGTGGAGGAAAGAGAGTCTAGACCATGGAAGAAAGGGAGGGACACCTTTGAGTCCTACAAAAAGGTTCTGCAGCTTCACTAGAGAATCACTGTCCAATCTGGATCTAAAGAACCTGAAACCTCTAACTCGTTTGCTTCTTCCTCATGGGCATTTTTGCTTTCTCTCTTTAGCCTTCTTACTACCTCATTTTGAAACTTGATGACCATTTTCCAAGTTTTCCCTCAAAACCTTCAGCCCAAAGAAAGCGTGTCTAATTATAGGTGAACTGAATCCTTTGGCTGTTTTAACTCAATGCTAGAATTGTACCTGGTCGTCGGGAGTTGCTGATTATTGACAAAAGGATCAAGAAGAGGAGAGACTGAGGCTTAGTGATGGCACATGACCTGTGGGTATCAGAGGCTGAATTGGTGTCCAGAGACCCTGGGCAGCAGTGCTGTTTCCTGCTGTCCCAGGGGCTCAAGCAGCAAGAATGACCAAGGTGGAGGAGTAGACGTTGCTTCGGCCCCGCTGGGCTCTGTCTGCTGCCTCCCTACACGGCAGGGACAGTGTGCTTCAGGTTTGTTTTTAGCTTACAGCGGCAGCTGCATTTGCTCATGTCGGGCCTCGGTCCCAAGGACACTGACAGCAGGTGTCCTCAGAGAGAGGACCCCAGATGGGACCTGTGGGTGTGTCCCAAGGGAGGGGCACCGTTGGCTCTGCAGGGCCTCAGGTGTGCGTCAGTGCTGAGCTCGCCTGCCCACTTCTCAAGCCCAGTCCTCTCAAGTGCTGCTCACCCACGTGCCACCCGCTGTTTCTGGGAGCTGGGCTGTGGACAGGGCATACGGCTCTTCCAGGCCTTTCTTGCCCCTCCTCCACTTCCTCTGGGATGGTCTGAGTCCCAGGATCTGAATGTGGCTGCGCTGGCGTGGTTTTTGCAGTTTCCTGGCCAGAGGAGTCCAGCTTCCAGGAAGGCTGCCCCGCGGTGTGGGCGGTGGCCGAAGGGGGCTGTGGTCCTGGCCACTGTCCCGTTCCTGTACAGTCTGTCTTTGACTCACCTCTTCTTCCACTGGGAGCGATTCCTGCCCTGGCCAGTCAGACCCTCCACCCGTGGGAAGCTACACGAGAGAGGCCCACAGCTTCTCCTTAGCTGGAGGGACCCCTCAGGTGTGCAGCAGTGGCCTTGTGCCAGATGCCCTAGATTCCCAAGCCAGCGCCTCGCCAGCACCTCACCTGCCCAAACCCATAAAGAGCAGATCCCACACCTCCTTCGGTTGCTGAAGTGCTGAAGGGGAGTGCTTGAAGAACACCACCAAGAATGATGCTTCTTTTCCGTGAACTGCCTCATTTAACCCTGTAGACAGACTTGGCCCGGCTTGCACCCACAAGCCGCAGAGCTTTTGTTGAGCTGTGCTTTCTGCCTGTTAATTGATGAACACAGAGAGGGTGACGTTGTGATGCTTAGCAGGCATTTCCTGGCACCCTGCGCCTGTCTTCCTGGAGAACAGGGAGCGAAGCCTGCCCAGACCTACTGCTGAGGCCAGAGGAATGGAGCGGCACCAGGTGAGGCGATCCCATGCCTTGCAGCTTCGCTGGGAGATGTCGCAGGCCTGCGACTCCAAGAAGCAGCCTGCCTGTGGCGTTTGAGGTCTCTCTCGTCTCCCTGCCTTTCTCTCTCGTCTCCTTGCCTTTCTCTCTCCTGTGGAGCCATGGAGGCAGAATGGCCTGAGACCTCCTTGTATTTGGAAGCCAAGCCCGGGAAGGGAGTTAAAGGGCCTTCCACGCCCCAGCTGTCAACTTGGAAAGAGGCCTGACTCCCTGCACGGGACCGACAGCTGCTCTACCTCATTGACATCACAGCCATGGACTGCACACACTTCACACCGAATTTGGCTCCTTACCCTGAGCCCTGAGGATTTGACTTGCACCCATCAAATAAATGACCTTGGAGTTCAGCAGTTTTGACAGTCTGGTTCACAGTCCTGAGGAGGTCCTAAGTTTCCGTGGCCCTCAACCACATCATGACCTTGATTTCTTGGGATTATACCGATGAGACAACTTGAAGTTGCCCCTCTAGAGCCCCTTATCTCTTATTCCCGGGCCCCACCATGAGCAGTGATCTAAGCCATTCCCAGAGCCCTGGACTCTGTGTTCATTATTGACAAGGTTGTTAAACCCACAAGCGAGGAACAGTTGTGTCAGTTTGAGTGGACACAGGGAGTTTGGATATTTGACCAAACATTGTTGCAGGTATGCTTGGGGGGTGTTGTAGGAGAGAGGAGCATTTGAACCAGAAAAACTGAGTTAAACATGTTGGGCAGGCCTCATCTAATCAGTTGACCTGAATAGGACAAAATGGGTGGGTAAGGAGAAACTCCACTGCCTAAATGCTTAGAGCTGGTATTTTCTGACTTTCTTTTTGGATGTGGGGTGAAGTATCAAATCTTTGGGAGTCTCAAATTGTCTGGCTGTTGGACTGAAACTTGTACCATCAGCTTTCCTGGGTCTCCAGTGGGCTGACTGCTGGGCCTAGAACTTGCCAGTCTCTGTCACTCCCTGAGCTGGGGTCTCTCTCATGTACACAGGCAGGCAGGCAGGCAGGCAGGCATACATGTACACATGCACCACGGGTTCTGCTTCTTAGGAACCCCTAACCTGGGGCCCCTGGGATCCCACTCACCAGCTCCTCCCAGGCTTCCTCAGAGACCCCCACGACACAAGTGCCCCACCACTCTGCTGCTGGTGTCCCTGCTCCATACATCCGCCTCCACCTTCACAAATGTAAAAATGCCTGGGGTATTTGACAACAAAGTGAACAACACAGTTTGGGATCAAAGGGCAAAGCCTAAAAGAAGTATCCATGATCCAGGCTGGTATAAACACAAAATGGAAAGAATGAGTGATGGGAGAAAAGGCAAAGCTGCCGAGTTATCTCATGTCACACTCCAGTCTGTCCTGGAAGAGGAACTTCGTCTGTCTCTCCCCACAGACCGCACACGGCGAGCTGTCTCCCGCGCGCAGAGCTTGGTGAGGAGGGGCTCACCTAGCAGTAGAGAGACCTGGCTGATCTTCCTGTGGTCTGGTCATCAGGGTGTTGTCACCAGTGATAAGTCACAGTGACAGCAGTGCTTGGTGTGACCCTGCAGCTCTGCGGTTCTCCCAGACTAATTCCGAGAAAACAACACGTCAGATGGAGGGACATTTTGCAAAACACCTCCTCAGCACCCTTCAACAGTGTCAAGGTCATCCAAACAGAGACAGAGGGCCCATCACAGCCAAGAGGGAGACGTGATGACTCAACATCACGTGATATCCTGGATGAGATCCCGGAACCCGAAGGAAGACGTCAGCAAACAAATCGCGTGAGATCCAGACGACGTCTGGCGGTTAGTGATGTGCCTGTTTCCTCATTTGACAGTCACACCACAGAAATGCAAGACAGAGAGAGACACGAGGAGAGGCTGGTTGAGAAGTGCTCAGGAATGCCTCCTTATCTTTGCAGATTTTTGATGAATCTGAGATTATTCCAGAACAAAGTCTTCGTTTACCAAGGTGGGGTAGGCTAGACTAGAACACTTCTCCTTTTGGTGTACCTGCCTTCTCACACATTCAGTGTGGTGCAATCCAATTTCATTATAGAAGATTCCAACAGACACAGAACCACGTCTGGAAACCCTGTTCCGCCTCACCCTCACCTCCCGTTGTCTCCTCAGAGCTGTGGTCACAGCCACAGGCTCCAACCCAAGGAGAGCTCACTGTGTGCCGGGCCTGGCCATCCCAGGAGGGCAGATTGGGACCTTTGTGACAACCCACTGAGGCAGGCCCTGCTGGACTCTTTTACACATGGAGAAACTGAGGCAGGGGGTACTTACAGATGTTGGCCATGGTGGGCAGGAAGAGGCAGAGCCAGGGTAAGTATCCCAAGGACCCATCAGCTTTAACCACCTGGAGAGAAAGCTGTACTTCTGCTGTCTGGACACAACCCTTGCATGGGCATGTGCGGCTGAACACGCGCAAATGCGCACGTGCGCATGCACACACACACACACACACACACACACTCACTGGCAGGCCTTCTTTTCTTTTTTTTTTTTTTTTTTTTTGCGGGACGGGGGTTCGAACTCATGACCTTGCACTTGCCAGGCAGGCACTTGCGCCACAGAGCGATCTCCCCAGCCCCCTGGCAGGCCTTCTTGTGGTGACTGGATGCTCACGCTGCTGCGCAGATGAGACCTCATTCTTAACAGCACGCCCCAGTGCACTCCCACAACCTTTCCAAGGGCCACTGCCACTTTCTCAGTTGTCCTGTTCTGTGGGCTCCACCAAAGCCAGCTCCAGAGGACCCTTGGCAAAGCCTGGAGCAACCTTTAATTGTTCCAGCTGGGAAGGGGGCAGTCCTGGCACGGGGTGGGTAGAGCCCAGGGGAACTGCCCATATATCTCACCACTTACAGGGCCGCCTCCCAGGGAGACTCTCCTGGCTGTAAACCTTCATTGTGCTGACAGTCCCCCAGGTAAGGGTATTCTGTGGCACCACTGGAAGATGCTCTACCCCAAGAACAGGCACACCCCTCAGCTCTCAGAATACACGTGTGCCTTAGGGGGTCTGACTTTCCCTTCAAAGTCCCTTGGTTCCCCTCACTAAATTCCAAGTCCCTGGAGGACTGCAGGGGTATCCATTTCTATATTGCTCTAAAGTCCAGCGTGACAATTTGCATGGCCAGTGAAACTGGGAAAAATCCCATTTGCCTTAAGAAAAATCAAGGTCTCAACCCAGAGCCTCTTGCCCTGGCTGTGCAGTATTCGCCCAGGGACATCTAAGAAAATACAAATGTCCCTATGGCTTCCCAGATGACAGGTCAGCCACAATCTCTTGGGTAATCTCTGCACATCAACAGTTTCCAAGTCTCCCTGATGATGCTGTGCCCATCCAGGGAAGAGAAGGCCTAGGCATGTCCACTGCTGCTGCGGCATCCTCACATAGGGCCCAGCTGAGCCCCCGCTGCTTTGAAGATGATGCATTGAGGAGAGGGACCCCTCTGACATCCTCTAACCCAGGGTCTCAGACCCCACCTTCTTCACAAGCTTCTAAGGCATACTGATGCTGCCAGGCCGAGCACCACACTCCGAGTAGCCACCCTTAAAACGCCATCTCAGGGGCCCGGCAGGACGGCTCAGTGGTCTAAAGCACCTGCTTAGGAAAGCTTGGGCGGCTGCAGGGACCGTGCTTTGATTCCCGGCACCACATGCTGCGTCAGCCCTGCCCTCAGGGCAGGCTGAGCCAGCCATTAAAAAAAATAAAAATAAAAATAAACAAACAAAAGTTCTGAAACAAGAAAAAAAAAAAATGTAAAAATTCTTTTAAAAAAAGGCCATTTCAGTGGTTAGTGAGTCCCAGTAAAACCTGTTTACTGAATATAGGATCTGAAACAGTTATTTGTTCATCAGCCAAACAGTCACCTTGGAAGAGTGAAGTGGAACTGAAACAAAGGCTCTAAAGAGAAAGGGGAGTTGTTTACAAGGAATTAAGACCCAAACAAACCAAGTCACCTAAGGCCCCAGGGCTAAGGCAGAAGAATGTGAAAACTCCTACAGCTTAGCAGTGTAAAACGAAACCCTGGTTTTGCCTCCACGTCCATTAGAATGTCAGCTAAGATCCATCACGCGTGCAATTTCCTCCTGCAGGCCGGGGAGCTCATTTTTGCTGCTCCAGCGCGCTCTGTTCTCCGTCAGCGGGATTTACGCATATGGAACCGAGTGTGGAATTGGGCCTATTACATTTAACTTCCTATATCTGACATATTTAATACGGGCTTTTCAAATAAATGAAATCCCTGTTTCGCGCTGGGCTGGGAAGGTGCAGTTGGTGGAGGGGTTTTTTCTTGGGCGGCTGTGCCTGGGCAAGCCGCTACACTGGGCCACAAGCTTCTTGAAGAGGCCACCATGCCACGGTTTCCCAGGAAGCGGGGGACAAGGTTATGATACAACAGGATAGCTTCTTTTCTTTTCTCTTTCTTTCTTTATTTCTTTGTTTCTTTCTTTCTTTCCTTCCATATTTAGTACAGGGCCTGGCTATGCAGCTTGGACTCGTAGTAATTCTCCTGTTTTCAGCCTCCCCAGTGCTGGGATTACAGGTGTGGGCCACCACACCCAGACTCACTCGCCAGCTCAGAGCTCCAGGGAGTGGGGCTGGCATGGCATATGGTGCAGGGGATCGAACCCTGGTCCCTGCACTTGCCTAAGCAGGTGCTTACTCTACAGAATAGCTTTTTATTATAACGGAAAACTGCATTTTTCAAAACGCAGTGAAAGAAGACTGCTTTGTGTGTAGAATTGTAACCTTTTATGGTTAGAGATGGAGCCCGGAGACTCCCAGAGTAGGGCCTTGGATGGAGGCACCACAGGTCACCCTGTGCCACTTCAGCAGAGTCCACTGGGCTCCACAGGAGGACAGAGGCTGGGGTCAGCATATACACACATTGGCCTTTACCAGCCAGCTACCTGTGCCTGGGGGAGACACCCCAGGGCACCTGCGCAGGGCCAAGCTGGGGCCCCACAAACTGGCCCTCTGAGGGACAAAAGGGGGAATCACTGCCTCAACCTTCCCCAAGGAGGCAGGCACAGTGTCTCCATGTGCAGTGCTTCCATTTAGAGCTGTGGAAATGGCGTGTATGTGTGTGTGTGTGTGTGTGTGTGTGTGTGTGTGTGTGTGTGAAGTGAGGATAACAGAAGGGGGTGGGGGAGGAGGAGGTGGTGATTCCAGTCTCCATGGACACAGGATGAAAAGCTCTTTAATGAAACCTGCTCTGCGAGCTTCCAGCCCAAGCAGGGCTTTTGCACAATCAAGGGACAAAAGGTAGCAGTAGGGGTGATGGCAGTCATCACCTACTCTGTGGACAAAGTCCAGGCTGGCTAGCTTGTCACTGGCCTTGGACTGAGAGTGCCACTGTCTGTCTGTCTGTCTGTCTGTCTGTCTGTCTGGTGGTCTGATCAGAGTTACAGGAGCACCGAGTCTAAGGAATTCTGTTCTCTGCTTTATAGTATTCCCTGTTGCCAACTCACCTTAACCACACACCCACCAGAGCTCCCAAGAGCAGAATACTTAGTAAAGTAAACATGGGCACCTAGAGAAAAATTCATAGTTTTTAATAGATATCTTCAAACCCTCGGCTGAAGTTCAGGTTTGCCTTTGATGAGGCTGGTTCTCTCGCCCTGTCATAGGTAGGACTCTGTGGATGTCGGTGCTTAACTCAGGCTGTCCCTGGTCCCTCGGTGGCTCAGGCCACTTGCCTTGCCACGGATGGAGGACAGAACGGACACAAAGTCTCCCACCCCCTCAGCTCTCCGAAGCCAACACGGTAACAAACAGCCCCATGAAAAGCACTTACGTTTATGAACTGTTTATAAATTTACTGACATTGATTTATGACCCTTGGCTGGACCTGATGGTAGTCTCTTTAGGGATATTTCTTTCTTTCTTTTTGGATCTTTGAAGTGTTAATGTTACGGTTCAGATTCTTAATATAGCCACATGCTGGGAGCTAACTGGAAGACAGCTGGGAGCTCAGCCAGTGACCCGCGGGCAGAGCCCAGACGTGATTTATGTCAGAGCTTGGGGTGGCAGGATACACGGATCCCGGTTGACACAGGGCGGCCCCTGAGATCATCAACTTTGAGGGACAGCGTGGAGGCAGGAAGGGGACAGACAGAGCCAGGAGCTGTGAGGGTTTCCTGTTTCTAGGACCGGTGACATGTGAGCCCGATGTCCTCAGCCTCGCAGGTGCTGCGGACAGCTGCTAGTGTGCAGAGGCGACGTCCTTGGAATGCCCAGGTGTGCCCCAGTGAGGGGCACCGGGATGGGGATTGTCCTTGGTGGGAACGCCAGCCCTGGAGAGGAGAACTGTCCCCATGCAGGGTTCGCAGTGGTTTGCGTCACAACGTAGGACCAGTTTGCATGTGGTTGGGGACTGAATCATGCCACAGGCTCCTTTGGAGGCCACAGTCACTGCGTGGAGCCTAGCCTCTCCTTCCAGCCACACCTTGGAGGGTGAGGCCTGGAGGACAGTGACAGCACATCCCTGATTCTGATCACCTGCATCCTTATCTAAATCTCCTGAGAGAGGAGGAGCTAATCTTCATTGGATGCCCTCGGGTTTTCAGGAACACGGCAGACTGTTCTCATTTTGTGCCCCATCGTTGCTTAATGTGGTCACCTTTATCTTTATTTGACAGGTAAAGAAATGAAGACTCAGAGGAATGAAGGTGACTTGGCTGGGATCGTTCAGCCAGGCAGAGGCTGAGCTCCAGCTGGAACCGAGCCTAACTCCTAACGCATCTGCATCTGGCATCCCCAGGTCTGCATGTCCAGCCCCTTGGTGACCATCTGTCCACCGACCTCTCCTCATGTCCTCTCTGTCTAACACAACCTTGATGAAGGACCCTCTGAGGACCCCACCTACCACCCAGAGCCCTGCTGGGTCTGGAGGAAGAGCTGGAAGCCTGGAGCCCAAGCTGACTGTAGAGGCCCTGGGGGACACTAGGTGGCGCCCGTGCCAGCTGCTCACAGAATCACATCCCTGACTTGGAGCTGCAGCGGGGTCCATGCAGTTGGTTGTAGGGGCTAAGGGGTCTCTGGTTGGGTAGGCAGTGTCCTCTCCAGGTGGACAGTGGCTGCCCAGAGGCGGAAGCTGCGCCTGGGTGGTGCCGGCAGACCTTGTCCAGCCAATGGTCTTGTAGGGCACTGGAGTAGACCCTGGCCTCTGCTCCCCCTGGCCTTCGGACCTTGAGCCGTTCCCTGCTCAGTGGAGCCTCAGATGGGGTGGGGGGTGTGCCAGACACCCTGACAAGACAGACATCTCAAGGGGAAAAGGATGGCTTGGGATACGGGTCCCACCTCTCCCTGCAGGCATCTCCTGGTCCCTGGGACTGGGGACCTCAGGCAGCCCAGAGGTTAGCGGCAATCATTACAGGTAGTGCAGAGAGCCCGGAGCCCAGCTCAGGATCTCCCACGCAGGTTTTCTGAGTCACAGACGGGACAGAGCAACGCTGGGAATCTTCTACTGGGAAAACCTGTCGCCAAGCCTTTCCTCGGCCTGGCCGTCCTCTTGAGTGGCATGCGCTGGGTTCCAGAGCCCAAACCTTCTCCTCCTCCAGACTGAGTCCAGCTTCATTTGGAAGCTCATTGACTCCCTGCAAAGGGAAGGGATGGGACAGCCAAGTCCTGGGAAGGTCCATTTAGAGCTAGTGGTCACTCCTGCTGTAATTGAAGGAGCGCTGTTGGCTTCATTTACATACCTGTGTGTGTGTAAGGCGGCATATGGGACGGCGCAAGGGAAGCCACACCACAGCCCAACGATCTGGAAAATCACAGCTTAATAACAAGGCTGCTTCGAAGTCACATAGGAGGAGCACACATTTACCTGAGTGTGTCCCTGCACGCACGCACACACTCACACACACACACATGCACACATGCTACAACACCAGGATCTCAGCCCTCTGTTCACGTCTTTCCCTCCATCATTCAAGTTAAACATAACCTTAATCTCCTACTTTTTCTCTCCCCATCAATCTTTCTTTTATTAAATTTATTTTTAACAACACCTTTAAAAAAATAAACGTGCCCCTCTGTGCCACTGCTGGGCGAGGTGCACATTCAGGGGCAGATTTGTGGAGTCATGTGATCTGAGAAATAGGAGGTGCACGATGGGGGTACTGAGGACCACCCCTCCCTCCCCCCCAGCTGGGCAGTAACGCTCCCGGAGGAAGCAGTAGCCCCTCCAGCAGCCAAGGCCAGGCCCGAGTCCTTGCTCAGCAGGAGGAGTTATATATATATATCTTGGAACTCATTCCCGAGCCTAAACATTATTGCTAGGAAAGGGATAACAGCATGGGGGGCCCCTGGGGCAGGGAATGCCCCAGACCTAGCCCCACTGGCAGAGCTCAGATGGCACTGAAGGCCCCAGAAGCTGCCTCACACTCTGTAGTGGTGTGCACAAGACTGTGGGATGACACTTGGCCCTCTGCAGACCCAGCTGTGTCCCCAGGAGCCCAGGGTCCCCAGGAAGTGTCGTGGACTTCCTGAGCCCTGGGAGATGGGTTCCCGGTGGTGGCAGTTTGCTGGCCACTGGCCCAAGAAGCCCCCGCCTTGTGGAGCTCATTCTAGAGCTTTTCATCCTCCACCCAAAAAGAGCCGTCACAGTCTAGCTGGCACTGTCGGTTTGTATCTGTGGATCCACTCTTCTGGGTTTCACACAGAGCTGTTTGGTCAGCTCTGCTCTTCCGCTACATGGACTTGTATATCACAGGAGATACATAAAAACATCACTTCTATCATTTTATTGCTCTGTAATATACATAAAAGAAACCAGCGCATCGTGAACAAACCTGACACAGGTTCACAAACTGCCACCCCAAGTGACTATCACCCAAAGCAACACACAGAGCATGACAGCACTCAGCAGCTCCCTTGCTCCGCCTCGTGGCCCTTATGTCCCCAAAGAGAACCCCTCCTCTGATTTCTGCATCCTGAATGGCATTTACTTGTTTTTCTCGTGTGGCTCTGATTTATTTGTTATCATCACTGTATAGTATTCCCCCGAGGGAAGGTACCGCAGTTTACGTGTCCCTCCAATTATCGATGGACATTGGTATAGCAGCTTGCAGCTTCCTTACAAGCCCAGCAAAGTTGTTGAGTAGGGGTTTCAGACAACAGCAAGGAAATGACAGGGTCTGACTGATGGGACGACGGAGGGCCTGGGGAAGGGACTCAGGCTTCACAGTGCAGAGACAGCGAACAACTTGCACCCATGGCTGGCCACTGTGCAGAGAGGACGTGCAGCACCAGTGTGTTGTCCAGCTCAGCCATGGTCAGGGCCAGAGAGGCTCGAGACCCTCTCCCACAGCCCTACAGCCAGTGCAGCTCACTCAGGCATTCCCCCGCTTCAGCGGTCAGTCGCAGGTCAATTGCTACCTCCCTGTGCATGTGGGGAGCAATGCCTTTTCCCACATGGCCAGAGCAGACTCTTGATGTACAGATCTGGTTTTGGCCAGCCCTGTTTCTAGAATAAAATTTTGGTACAGCTGCTCTGCAAACCAACAGAAGATCCAGGCCGAGTAGAGGCCACCCACAGAAGTCCGCTGCCCGTGTGGACAGAGAAGATTGAGCGCTCCGGCTCTCTGGTCTGCATGTCTGCCGCTGAGCACAGTCCAGGTGTCTAAGGGCATGCGACGATGTTCACACAGCCGTGAGCCCCTTCCACGAACTTCCTTTGTGCATGTGGACTCCTGAAGCTTAATTCCCTCTCACATGCTTAGGCCTGGAGCATCACACCATCGGCAGGATGGGTTCGGGCTGGAGCCCCGGCAGAGCTAACCACGGAGGAGCAGAGGGGCTCCCTTAGGGCCGGTGAGAGCGGTGGCAAAGCTGGGGCAGGGGCCTGATTTCAGGTCACCGTGGCTTTTCTGGCTGTTTGGTCCGCTCTGCGGTGCTCTGAGTCTCCTGCCCCTGGGAGGCGTGTCCCCACTCTGTACCAATACCGGCTGCCTGGCTGGCCTCAGCCGCTGCCTGTCTCAGCCCTGCTGGTGGATGCGCGCCTGGCTCCCCCTCGGGAATTCCTCTTTCCTGCCCAATCAAAAGCATCTCGAACTATGGGAGGAAGAAGATGGCGGCCTGACCCAGCCTTCTGCCCAGCTGCAGGCCCCATCACAGCACTCAGCAGGGGGCCGCAGGTTCTCAGTGACCTTTTGTTATTGATGACTATGGTGTGACCTAGAGGAAATGTGGTTGAGCTTTCCCCTGTGGAGGGTTTAGGTATTTTTTTTTTCTTTCTAGAAACTTTAATAATTCAAAACATCAGATACAATATAGTCCATGACTATCTAACTATCACCTATTATAATTTATTGCATATTTTATATATATTTTATATATCTGGTATTCCATCTTTTATTTTTATTTTTATTTATTTATTTATTTGCAGGACCATGGTTCGAACTCACGACCTTGTACTTGCCAGGCAGCCACTTGTGCTGCGGAGCTGTCTCTCCAGTCCCTGGCATTCTATCTTTTAAATGAATGAAAATTTTCAGTAAGTTGAATGTCAGGGAAAATAACTTGGAATGAGGAGTTTCTTAGCAAGTTATGATTCGAGGTCTACCAGATGTACAAACAGATAAACCTGATAGCGATTTTTAAACCTTGTAGTTGGCCTTACAAAAAAATTACAACACACCATGAATAAATCCCTCCCACATTTTAGACAAAGTTTATGATTTTTGATATACAAATATTCTGTTTTTATTACACTGACAAGGTACAACCAAGACTATTTACAATGCAAAAAAGTATAAAAACCACAGTTTAACATCCTGCCCCTGACAGCCACTGTGCTTTAGGAGGTGGCTTTAGTACAGGGCAATAAACAGAGGCCACATTTCCCAACTCATGCTCTAAACAAGATTTACAGAAGATAACAATGTATTATACATCCAGCTCAGTTATTAAACTGCCATTAGCTTAATTGTCTTAGTATAGTCAGGATAACTAATATGGCAGGGAGTTGTTATGAGGGTTAGACGTTGTTAGAAGACAGACTGAGAAATTATAACTTTAAGAGTCCACATAACGACATCTGAACCCCATAATTGAGAATCAAGTAAAGCTGTTAATTTTTAAAGACGTACAACTAAACTTTATTTATCCACCCTCCCATGACATATTTATTTTGTCTAGACCAGAGCTCAGCATTTGAATATTTGTCTTTATGTTTGATTTTGAGGCTTGTATTTATTTATTTATTTTGCAGTACCAGGGATTGAACTTAGGGCCTTGCACTTGCCAGGCAAGTGCTTATTCTACTGAGCTATCTCCCCAGTGTTGTCTGTATGTTTGAGACAGCATTTCATTAGTATTCCATCCAGGCTAGCCTTGAACTCACAGTGACCTTCCTGCCTCAGCCTCCCAAGTGGTGTACACCATCATGCCTGGAAGCATCTGAGTATTGGAATAGGATTTTTGGAAATCAAAGTATGGAAGTTTCCACAGAGTAGCAAAGGTTCCTGGAAAAACAGCTAACTAAAAAATAAATGTAAGTGCCTTATATCATAATGATTCTTAGTTTCTTCCAGTTAAACAAAATTACTTCCTTTGGTTTACTTTTTGTATAATTCAAACTCAAAATAGACACCATACCAACAAACTGGTTAAAATTAGGAAAGCCGATGGTATTAGGAAGTAGGTATTAATAGGAAAAAAACTTGTCCATCAGACCACTCAGTGGTACTGGTATAAAAATCTCCATTTCTACTGTCTGTAAATCTTCTATAACCTATCCTGCAATTATCCTCTTCTTTTTTTCTAATTGTGACTATCAAATATGAAATGAAACATAGTGATCACCTCCAAAGTAAAGTATAGTAACCCCAAACAAATGTTCTACCATTAAAAAAAAAACAAAAAAACAAAACAAAAAAAACTAACAGCTATTCATGTTGTTTTAAAAACATCCTCAGGCCTCAAGCTGGTAAATCACTTGAACAAAATTTGCAACTCTCTTGTGTCAATGCTGGAAACAGGAAATGCAGATAGGTGATGCTTCTGTTCTCTCAGAGGTCTTGTCTGGAGACAGTCCTTATTTTGGTCCCTGAAGTCTGTTGTCCTGAGATTAATGGTGAAACTTGAGGTAAAATGAGCAAGATTTTTCCTTCAGTTACATCAGGTCATATTTTAAGATAGTCTTGAAGCTGGATGTGGTGACACATGCCTGGCATCCCAGCACCCAGGAAGCTGAGGCAGGGGGACTGCTATGAAATCAAGACCAGCTTGGGCTACGTAATGAATTCAAGGCCAGCCTACGATACGTAGTGAGATCCTGTCTCACCACCCACTCCCCCCAAAAAGATACTTGTCTTGTGCTTAATGCAGAAATGCATATAGACTTCTTACCAATCAGGAAAACATAATATTGTAGTGCATATTTATTTATTTATTCATTCATTTTTATGTATTTTAGTACAGGGACAACAGGGTCTCACTACCCAGATCAGACTCATAGCAATCTTCCTGGTTTTCAGCCTTCTAAGTGCTGGGATTACAGGCACGTTAGTCCCCTGAGCTATTTGGCTGGCCCCCTAATGTTGCATTACTACCCAACATCAAAAGCACTTTTCAAGTTGGACTTGTTTCCAAAGGACCACATATTGTTTATAGTGCATTATTAATTAATTAAATTTTTTTTACACTGTATTTTTCACCAGCTGATAATTCATGCCCCAATTATTTGAAAATGTCTCCTTGGAGAAGCACAATTGCCACCCTCTGTTCTTCCAAGTGAGCACAGACAGTGATTAGAGAACTGTTTCCCAGAATGGGTTCTCTCTCAAGTGGGATCTGGTTGACCACGACATAGTAGCTCCGTCCTTTACCCTTCAGAAGTTGTAAGCATAGCGCACCAGGGGGAGCCCAGAGGGCTAATAGAAGTGGGCTCAGCCACAGGCCTGCGTGGGAGCTGTCCAAGAGGAAGGAATCCTTCTTGTCTCTGTAGCCTTGAGGGGGCACTCTTCAAGCCACTGTCAGAAATCAGTAGCCCTCTGGTCTTTGGCAAGAAGCCACTGCCAAAGCTGGAGAGCTGTGGGATTTTATTAAGCATTCTCATGACACTGTCTTTGTCAAGAGGACAGGCTCATAGCAGTCACACACAGCCAAGTTGCCCTACAGGTGACAGTATCCACCACAGTTGCAGCACAGGTCTTCATGCTCACAGCCACCTTGGCTGCCAATGGGCACAGATACTGCCCCATTTTTCCTTCAGGAACTCCCAGTCTTCTTTGCGTTAAAGAAAACATACCAGCCTGGACTGAGGCCTACTGATGCATTCTTTCCATGCACAGAATTCTGGGGTATTGGAGGCCAGAAATGTGAAGTACACAGCAGTGTCATCAGTTCCCACAGATGGATTGTGGGGGCCCAGCATCCTTTGTGAAGTATACTTGGCACATTTGGGCTCAGTCAGGAAAAATGCTGAGATCAATTAGCAATGTCTGTCTTGGGCATGGTGAGTGAGGATTGGCAAGCGTGCCACAAATTTGCCATGCTTGATGTCATCCAACTGCTTCGTCTTACAGTGGAAGGGACTGAGGTGCAGAGAAGGGAAGTGACTTTATCCAAGGAAAATCAATTTCCTAAAAGGATTCTGAGCTCTAGGCAATGAGCTAACTCATTGGCACCATCCACATGTGGCTGTCTCGAGCACGCTCTCTGTAAGACCGTCTTCCGTTTCCTTTGAGGTGGTGGGTTTTGACATGGGAAGACATACTGAGCAAAGGCGTGACTCAGATCTTCTGAAGCCGCTAAAGAGCATATTAAGGCCCTTACAGCTTTTTCTGATTTTTGGTTTTCTTGCAATAGTTCAACTGTTTTTTTTTTTTTTTCCCCTTTTTAATGTAAACAGACTTTCCCCCTTTATAGCTAGCCAAGTCCCCCAGTGAATCTATTACAATGAGGCTGTTTCTACGACTTCACAACTCAAAAGAATAAAAAAATTTTTTTTTTCCAAAAAGCAACTGGATGTCATAAGAATTTGCGCTGCTCTCTCTGAGATCAACCCCCAAGGTTTCAGCTGAGACTTCGGCTCTCCTCACCCCTTGAAATTGGCTATGCCCTGTCGCATTGCTTTGAGTTTGCAGCATTTACTTCATTCTGAATTATTTTCACATTAGTTGTTTAAACATCTTGAGCCCCCAGTAGACAGCAGTCTCCTCCAGGCGGGGACCGTGACTTACTTATTACCACACTGCTCCCATAGTAGACGACCTTGAACTTGTACCCATTCATTCATTCATAGTGTGTGCTGTCAAAGCCACCACAGCGGCCACCTCACCCTGCCAGAACCCATCACAGACAGAGCTAACTTCCCCAAGCAAGACGGGCCACACAGAGATTTTCACGGAGCAATGGCCAGCCAGCGAACCTTTCTCTGCACCATTTAAGCATCTTGGGATATTGCTGACCCAGAGTTCCAGAAGGGTCAGTTTGGAAAAGGTGGGAAATGGTGACAGTGGTTCTTTAGGGAGAAGAAGATGCCCCAGCTTCAGATTTCTAATTGTTGTTTCCTGCTTTTTGTCCTTTATTTACATGTTTTTATGTGAAAAATTTTCAAACATACATACAAGTACAGAGAGTAGGAGTAACGAATCTCATCCGTCATCCACTGATGACCTTTAAATGACAAACTTACTCTGTTTCTTATTCTTTTTCCATGCCCTGCCACATGCTGGATCATTTGGAAGCAAAGCTGCAAATATTAGAAGACATTTTTAGAAGAGACTTATCATGTCATCATAAAAATTTACATCTAGAGCCCCAGGATGTAAGAATTTACATCCTTCAACAGCCTCAAGTATAGCTCTGTGTTCTCATGAACTTTTCTTTTCTTTTTTTTTTTTTAATTTTATTTATTATTTTTTTCTTGTTTCAGATCTTTTGTTTGTTTATTTTTATGGCCAGCTCAGCCCACCCTGAGGGCAGGGCTGGCACAGCATGTGGTGCTGGGGATCGAACCTCGGTCCCTGAAGCCGCCTAAGCTTTCCTAAGCAGGTGCTTTAGGCCACTGAGCCATCCTGCCGGGCCCCATGAACTTTTCTTTTTTAAACACTTTTGAACCATGTATCATGATTGGCCAACATATCTTTTAAACCTTCTTTAATGCACAGTAGTTCCAAAGTGAGGACCACTTTGCGTGGTGGCTTTGGCAGTAGGCACTGTGAATGAATGTGCTAGTTAGTGAATGGATACAAGTTCAAGGTCGTCTCCCATGGGAGCGGTGTGGTAATAAGTAAGTCGTGGGGAGGGGGCTGCGAGGATTGATAGTGTCTGCAGACATTTTTTAGTCACTCAAGAGGCATCTAACAGGTAGGGGCCAGGCGTGCTACAAGACACGTCCCCACCCCACAAAAGAGGAAGTCATCCAGCCCAAGGAAGAGAAGTGGAGGACCCATCTCCTCTGCCCACCTGGCGGTTTCGCCCCTTTGCTTGCGTGCTATCCACTGAGCTACCCTGAGTCTGCAGAGCTGCCTTGCTCGACACCCTGCACCCTGTGCGTCCCTGGTGCTTCCTCCCACTCTCCTGCCAACCCAGGGTTTTGGGAAGCTTGGCCGTGGAAGTCCTCACATGTCTCTTGTGAGGACCCTGAGTCAGGCCTCTTGCTCATGTGGGGGTTTGCCTCGGTGGGTGCCCCACTGCCTGTGGGAAACAGGTCGTGTGAAAGGAACCATGCTCACTGGGGCCCAGACTCCACAGTGGAGGCCGCACTAGCCTCCCGGGCAGCCTCATGGGCGGCCTCCCTCCACGAGCATGACCTCCTCCAGCTTAAGCAAAACAGCTTTCCTTTTGTGGTTTTAATTTGACACCAAGGAACTTGACATTTGCGCAGATGCAAGCAGGTGCCGGGAATTAAAGCTATTGGTAATCAAATGAGCTTGGGAAGCAATCCGGAAGTTCTTCTTTCTGTGGTCAGGACACGCTGCCTCCCCAATCTCTGGGCAGTGTTTCACACTCACCCCACACAGCCATTCCTACCACCTGTCCAAAAATTCTGCTACCTCTGTGGTTGGAGACAGAGCCATGGGGACCAAAGTAGAGAACAAGACTTCTGCTTGGCGAGGAAAACATCTGTGGCCCTGAAATTTAACTAATTGATTTTATTTTTTGAATTTAGTACAGGAGCTACAGTGCCTCACTATGTAGATAGGGAAGGATTTTTTTGTGGTTGTTCTTTCTGGCTGGCTCAGGTTGCCTTAAAGGTGGATCTGGGGATTGAACTGCCATCGCTACATAGATCGGACTCATAGTGATTCTCCTGTTTTCAGCCTCCCAAGTGCTGGGATAACAGGTGCATGCCACCAGGCCCAGTCTCAATCGCTGTCTCAGCACACCCCTGGGACAGGGCCGGCAGAGCAAACCCCGTCCACTGCACTCTGCCTAAGCAGGTGCTTTAGTTTGCTGAGCTATCTGGCTGGCCCTTTGAAATTTAATTTTTAAGACAGGCAAGGCCCTTGTCCAGTAACTGTGAATAAATGTGACATACAGTCTGCAGTGAAAGGTAAGGACAGACAGCCAAACCAGCAGAAGGACAGTGTTAGAGCCAGTGGAGGAGTGGAGATGAAAGACTTTGCCCCACCCCGCAGGCCCCGGGGCTCTTGAGGACAGGGAGAAGTCCTGAGAAAGAAGGGAATGGCAGGGTCCTGAGGCTGGAGGGCCAATCACACCCGCTGTTGCCTGCGGCTCTGGGCACAGGGGGTACGGGATGGGGAAACAGGTCAGGATTTGGGAGACAAACAGACAGGGGTTGGTGGGATGGAAGCAGGCCCATAAGGGTGCATGGCACAGGTGCAGGGCTAAACCCAGGAGGAAGAGAAAGCCTCTACCCCTGGAAGGGGACCCTGGACCTCTGCTCTGATTGCCTGGGGCCTGCAGGCCTGCTCAGGACAGTGGAAGGCAAGGATGCTCTCAGCAGTGAACTGCAAGGCACTCTGAACTCTTCTCAGAGTGACAGGTAATTCTAAAGGCTTCAAGTAGGGGGCATACTTAGGTGATTTATGAGGGTGGATAAAAAAAAATAAAGCATGTGTTTAAATTTCAAAAATTATTAGGGTCAGGGAGACAGCTCCATAGCACAGCACTTGTCTGGCAAGTGTAAGGTTGTGAGTTTGAACCCCGGGCCTGCAAAAAAAAAAAAAAAAAAAAAAAAAAAAAAAAAAAAAAAAAAAAAAAAAAAAAAAAAAAAAAAAAAAACAGTAAAAAATATTGTCATTTATCTCCCTTAAAATCCTTCTCTCATTTTGAACATACTTATATCATCCTCCTTGCAGCTTTCTTTCTTTTTAAAAAATTTTTGTAGTCATTTATTTATTTAATTGGTACAGAGTCTCACTATGCAGCTCAGATTCATAGTGATCCTCCCATCTCAGCCTTCCTAATGCTGGGATTGCAGGTGTGGACAGTGCATAACCACATCTGATTCTGGTGGCAAACTTGGTGCGTGGCTGGCACGGCATGTGGTACCAGGGATTGAACTTGGGCCCTTCTGCCTGCCAGGCAGGCGCTTAGACCACCAAGCTATCTCCCTAGCCTTCTTGCAGCTTTCTGAAGAGATTCTAAAGTTCTCTTTTGTGAACGTCTTTGAGGTCTGATCAAAAATGTGGTGAACGTTGTTGTCCAGTGCCAACCAGTGGAATAGTTGACTTTTCCACTTACCAAATCTGGGACCGTGTGACTTCTGGCTGCTCCCCTAAATCAAAATGACCACGGAGGGTCAATGTTTTTAATCCACTCAGGACACTGAAGCAGCCATAACAGTGCAGCGAGGGATGCTGATGAAAGAGGACCCCAGGACTGCTTCAGAAAATGGCAGGGACAAGGGGGAGGATTTTGATGCGGGGATTCATGGCCGTGCGTCTCTTACTGTAGGAAGTTTTTTAAAAAATGTAAATGCCACATGATTTGATCATACCTCATGCATTTTGGAAAGGTGATTCCAGCCAAAATCACCAGGAAAGAAGAGGGAGGGGGAAGGAGACTTGGAAAGCCAGGCTCACCTGGAGGCTGCCACGGCCCCAGCAAGCAAGGCAGAGGGTGCGGTAGGGCGGAGGAACCAGGGAGGGCAGGGACGGCAGGCTCCTCCCATTTCTTCTCTCCATACCCCCACAAGGCAAGGACTCTCCCTGAGAGGTGACAGCTTCCGGTCCTGTCAGGGTCTCCTTCCGGAAGTGTGGCTACCCTCTGCTAACCTTACTGTCCGGGCTGACAGGGCCACCCTGAGCTTTACTTTGTTGTACGCCTTCAGTTAAACAGCGCCAAAGCAAAAATGATCATTCCTAGGGTGGGACACACGGTGTGTTTTAGTGCAGTTTCTATAAAACAATTAGAAGAAGCAGAGTGCATTCCTTGGGATGAAACCTAGGAGGGAGGAGCTGGGGTCCTTGTGCTAAAACTTGAGTCCCAGCCACTGGGGGGCACGGGGTGGGGGTGTCAGTGCATGGAGTGGGGGAGGGCTGGAAGGCTGGGTCTGACCTGGAGACCATGAGGAGGTGACAAGCCTTTGAGAAAGCACGATGTGTGTGAGGGGCTATGTGGGCAGCTAAAACTCAGGTCCTTGCGTTGTGGGTAAGGGACTCATTCAGAGTGGCCACCAGCCAGAGCAGAGGCTTTTACTAAAAGGATGGCAGCCTCTAGGGGAGGGGAAAGGGATGCGTTTCAGCCGTTAGTCTCTCTCTCTCTGTTTATCTCTCTTTCTCTCTCTCTCTCTCTGCCACACACACACACACACACACACACATACACACACTTAAAAAGCAGGAGAAAAAAATGTCTGCACATCTGGCTTGTTCCTTAAATAGCTCATTCCAAGAAAGAAGCATATTCTCCTTGCCTTGATTCAAGTTCCTACCTTTTCCTTTCCAACAGGCCTGCATGGGGAGGGGCCCCGGTACCTTGCAAGAGGATTCGGCAATAGCTTTGGAATGCCGCTGCCTACACAGCAGTATTTAACCCAATTACAGGATCACAAGGGCTCAGACAAATTATCTGCAAATAGATATGTCTATACGTAAAGGCTCATGTTTGGAATATGCATCTGGAGCCAAAGAAAAGTTGAGCACTTAGCCAGAAAGGGATTGAGACCCCTCCCTCCGCAGCCGCCACCCCCCCCCCCACTACCCCTCTGTTCCCCGATTACCCTGTCTCCATCCGTGTGCAGGATGCTTGAGCCCAGGAACAGCCCGGATGGTCCTGCCCTGAATCACCCAGCTGGACAGCTCAGCATCAGGTCAGGGAGCTGTGCTCCGCGTGAGGTCCACGCCCACCCTGTGACCCACGGAGCAAAGGTATAGAGCACGGAATCACCAGGGGACCAGGGCCTCTGTGGATTCTTGGACTCCCAGCCAACCGGTGTTCCAAGAGCCCAGGGATCATTGGTGGAGCAGAAAACAGGTTGACAGAGAGGGGCCAGGCCTGTGGGGGAGCAGAAAGGGGAAGACCGTTGGCTCCGACCCCATCCTGGGGTCCTTTGCAGTAGCAGCGCAGCGGTGGCAGGGGAGAGCCAGCCTCAGCAACACGACTCTTCTCCCAGAAAACAAAACAAAACAATATAAAACTGCAGTTTATTTTCCTTTGTTTCCTAATAATTTACACCTAAAGGTCATTTTTCAAAATATGAGCTACGTCATACACATAGTGGAAGATGGGCTGCACCATATGCAGCTTCTTCATACAATGGTGGGGGTACCCTAAGGGCACAGGAGCCCTAGCCAGGCCGGCATGGTGTGTGCAGTCCGCATGCTGGGCACAGCTGCTCTTACTCTGCACTGCGCCGTGGTGACAGTCCTGCCCTGGTGACAGTTCTGCCTGGCCACCGAGCTGCGGGCCCTCCTTCCGCCCGCTGTCGGCGCTTCTCCAGCTGTTCTGCCCCCATGTGATGGCTCTGTAGGCGCCGTTTTCTTCAGACATGGCGTTCGCTCACTTATGTGGGGCCAATGACGCCTCCCCCTGTGAGCCCTAGAACATGTTCTGAGCCAGGGCAGAGCCTTGCTGGTGGAACAGGGGGAGTGGCATCCCCAGAGAGGCCTGTTGAATACACTTTGACCATGTCGTCTTGCCAATAGTGTTGTCAGCCTGGACACCTGCAGGGCTGTGGAGGTGGTTATAGCATGTCCTGGAAGGGGAGAGGGACAAGGCCATCTGAACCCACTCACTGACAATTCCCCGTCCAGCCAGGCCTCCTCGGCCAGCTCCTGCCAGCTGGCTTTAGTGCCAAAGGTTTTAATTGCTTTCCTCGTTCAAAGAGCAGGGGTGCCGGACAGGGCCAAGCGTGGAAAGCTGCGGCTGTGTTTTGCATGGGAGGCCTGGCTTTTGTCCCCTGGTCCCCTGGGTGAGACGAGTGCCCAGGTGCTCTGCCGAACCCCAAGACTGGGATGGATATAAACTTCTGTTTGCCAAACTACACTTTTAGGAGGTGTCAGATATCGAAAACCTCTTCCTCCTGGCCAAAGCAAGCATCTGGGGGTGGGGGGAGGAAGAGAGGCATAGAAGGGGCTGGGGACAGGAGGAGAGGGTGCTGGCTCGTAAAAAAGGAGAGAGAGAGAAAGCATAAAGAACAGCTTCCTCACTGGGTGCCCCGAACTGGCTGTTTTCTTTTTTTTTTGAATAATTGCTTAAGCTGGTCAGGCCAGGTGAGAGTGCCGCTGGGGGGTGTGCTGCTGAGGACCTGGGTGGAGCGGTCAGCTTGGCTCTGGTGGGAGCTGAGAAGGCAGAGTTCTGTAGTGAGGGAGGGGGCTGTGTCGCAGGACCTCAGGTGACCAGCTTCCAGGACGAAATGGCTAGAGGAGGCACGAGAGAACCCTGGGCGTGAAAGGGAGGAAGGCAGGGCAGGGCAGGGCAGGCCCCAGACGCGGGGTCAGGTCCCCCCGTTGGAGAACAGGGGAAGGGTCCTGGGGCTTCGATCCTCAAGCAGCTTGGCTGTCTGCTGTCTCTTCTACAGGGCTCAGAATTCTTCTCTCTAATCACTCATGAAAGTAGAAAATTAAGACATTCTGGGTAGCCAAGGGGATCTGGTTGAAAATGTGTTTGGGGGAATGGAAGGCATTAGAAGAATGCTCGCGTCTGGGCTATTCTGTTGTTTTCGTCCCGTTTTTCTCTTCAAATTAATGAATGAGTCATGGTTGGCTTTAGGCCCATAAGAGGCCTCCCAGGGGGTGGGGGAGGCCGAGGCTCTGCCCAGGATTTCAATTTCTCTAGCTCTTCAGACGCTTGTGAACGTGGCTGTGTTTCTCATCCTCTTTCTTTCTGTCTCCAGGGAAAGGAGCTTCTCTATTAGGAAGCCAAGTACCTTTCCCCTCTCGCCCCTACCACCCACCTAGATGACCTCAGGCAAGCCACTCGCTATACAGCCTGTGTCCCTGGCCTCCACATAGCACTTTGCAGGGGCAGGTCCAGCTGAACCGAGTTCTTTCTACTGATAACTCACACCCTACCCTCTGCCCTTGTTTGGCCTCTCGCACTAAGAGCACCCCTCAGCCAGCTGGGGGACGGCCCAGTCCCACAACTCTAGGAAGCATAGGGACCCTCTTTCTCTGCAGGTGCCTCCCCAGCCAGGCCCCCTGTCCATACACCACTTAGCTAAGTGTGACTGGGCTATGTCTTAGGGGAGTCCCTGCTTTCCTCTACTGCTATAAATCACCCACCCACTGCCTTCTTCCGGGGTGATGAATTCTCTACAGAAAGGAAGATATGGAGCCCCCCCCCCCCCAGGCCTCCTCTATGGCCCTGTGCAACTGCTAGGACAGATGGTTATACGGTATCCTGGTTCCTGTCTATGCCCCCACTGAGTGCACTGTCCTTCACCTATAGCCTCTGTGGCCTCTCAGCCTCTCTGGGGACAATGGGGAAAAGGGATCACAACTTATTTTCTAGGCCACTCACTATGCTTAAAGAGCTTGGTCGTTGAATCTCAAGGCCTGCCGGAGGAGAGGGTGTAGCAGCTAGGCCGCCGTGGAGAGAGGTGGTCCTATCTGGTGCGGATTCCACAGCCTGCAACGTGGGAGCTGCCCGCTGTTGCCCTGGCCCAGGAAGTGCCTTCCAATTCATTTTTCTTCCTGAAGGCAGAAGGCTGCTTGCAGAGCCCTGTTCTCAACACTCTGGCCCAGCCTCGTCCCTGCTAGGAGCTGTGGCTGGAGCCAGGGCTTTGTGCGCCAGGAGACCTGCTGGGTGGGCAGACAGAGGAAAGAACCCGGGCCCCTCTATTCCTCTTTCTCACCCAGGCCAGCTCCAAAGGCTCAACTTGCTTCTGCCAGAATTAGGAAAAGAACATTTATGTCTTATTACCAAGCTGCATAGCAACAACTGCAAAGGTGTCAGTATCCATCTGACAAACTTCTCTACGAGTTTGACTCAATCTCAACGCTAAAGCTTCAAATACCGATATTCTGTCTTTATAGGTTTGTGGAGTAGCCATTTGCTCAAAATAAATCGAGGGAACACTGTGTATACAGGCTAGCTGCTGTTTACACAAGACATGATTATAAAATAATGACTGTGTTTTTTCAGCAAACAGAGGAGAACTCAGAGACATGCTCTGTTCAGCTCTGTCCCTTCCAGGGAGGCTGCCGCCACTCAAGTGCCTTGCGGCTTCTCTTGGATTTGCCTTCAGAGCCCGTTTGTGTGGGCCACATTGGGAACAAAAACAAACTACCCCATCTCTCCTTGTTACGGGCCCAAGAGCTCTGCTTCCCAGTTTGATTCCTCGCCTAATTCACTGGGATCAGCTTCGGTGATTTCTAAATATGAGGTTCCTCTGAAGGGGTGAGGTCCAGAAGCCTCCTAAGGCCACTTGCAAGGATGCTGAGCAGGTTCTGAGAGCGAGTCTGAAAGCCCTGAGCCTAGGTTGGGTTGGCAGGTGAGGTGGGCACAGAGTGGAGCCTTGAGGGACAGGAAAGCTGTGGGTGGCAGCAGAAGCCCTCTGCCATTTACTTAGCACTCTTTCCACCTAATTCCTCTTTCTCTGAGGGGGACTGGAGACTGACTCTAAGACCTTGACACTGAGCTACCACCTTAGCTGCTGCTGCT
>PVJA010002908.1:75236-101114 GCA_004027025.1 Myocastor coypus | reverse complement strand
GCTGAAGACTAAAGCTAAACCTGCATCTATCACTATGCACTACAATAAAGTTCAAATGGATTAAATACATAAATAGTAAAAGAGAAAATCTGCATATACTGGAGAAGATAGTAGTTAGAAATTTTGGCATCTTCGATGTAGGTAGAGAGCTCAGGAAAAGACACAGACTGTATGGAAAAATACTCCAAAGAATCACTAATTGGAACCTCACATTTAAAAAAAAAAATATTTGAAACCACAGATGAAATCACCACCAATGTACAAAGACAACCCACAGAGTGGAAACAAGTTTAGCCAATTGTCCCTCAGACAGAGCACTTCTATTTAGAACATATCTAATATTGTTATTAGAAATAAAGAAAAAAATCAGAATACCCAATTCAAAAACCCAACCAAAAAGTAAGCATCTGAAATGAATACTCACTTCTCAGATAGAAAAAAATGGAAAATAAATATATGAAAAATATATTCAGTATCACTGCCCATTTATTGGATGCAAATTAAAACAAATGTGAGAATCCATCTCACCCAGGAAGAATAGCTTTCATCAAGGAATCTACCAATAGCAAATAGTAGAGGAACGCCAGGGAGAAATGGACCCTTTTCCCTGGATGGGGGGAGTGTAAAATAGTATAACCACTATGAAAATCAGTGTGGAGATTCCTCAAAGAATGAGAACGAGAGGTCCTGCTTAACCCAGCTATTCTCCTTCTGGGTATCTTGGCAGCAAAACTATCACAGCAATATATGTATTCCCATGTTTATAGCAGTGTAATTTGTCACAGCTAAATCTTGGAAGCAATGTAAATGCCCATCAGTCAAGAAATGGATAAAATATATATATGGAACTTTACACAAAGAAGAACTCTTCACCAATAAAGGAGGATAAACTTGAGTTGATGCAACAACTGGATAAAATTCGAGAAAATCTTCATTAGTGAAAAATTAGATTCACATGTGCAAACATTGCATTGTTCCCTCTGGTGTGAGAAATTAAAGAACAATTAAGTTTTAAAATATAAAATAGGTATTGTGAAATGGGAAGTGATTACTCAAAAGGAAAAAGGAACTAGGGTGGGTAAAAGGGGAAAGAAAATTAGGAGAAAGGACAAAGTGCAAGTTAGTTAAACTGTAAGGATTTCTCAGTACATTCAAAACGGAGGTGCGTGCTAATGTAGACTTGAGAAATTTTTATTGCTCTATCTTTCACCCTGAGCAGCTATATAAATATAACAACATTTAATTTGTTAACTGTTGTCATTATCCTATTATTTTGTTATGATTTTTTTGCTCTTTCCACAACAAAGTTCAAAATAATAAATAAATATTTTCTCATTTCTAGCACAACTAATTTCATACAATTCTGTGAATCTATGTTTTATTTCTGCTTTTATTTTTAAACTCAGGAGGTTGGCTATGCAATTTTTTTTTTCTGATTAACTCACTTCTTGCAGTGGAGACAGCACACCAAAGTACATCTTTAGCCTTCTTCTGTTTTTGATCTCAGGTATCTAAATTGCCCAGAATGGGGTGAAACTTGTTACTCTCCTGTGTCATCTCCTACAGTACTGGGGTCACAGATGTGTGCCACAGAGGCATAGCTTGTATCCAGTCTATTCTGAGTATCTTCACATGTGAGGAAAGCCAAAAATGATACTTGTGAAATGTCTCAAGGACATTTTGTTTTTTCAAAAGATATAAAGCACAAGAATTTAGGTTAGGTCGAGGAATGCAGTCTAGCAACATAAGCACCTGCCTGGCAAGCACAAGATCTCAAGCTTGATCCCTGGTTCCACAACAAAAAAGAAAAAAAAAAGAGAATTTTGGTTAAAAATACTGAAAAGCTTATTTTCTAGCATTAAAGAAATGAACATCCATGGTAGCACAGAACTTGAAAACTTAGGTGTTTTGTTAGTACCTTTTTCCTCCTATTGTTTTCTTTTTCATTATTCACTCACTTCCTCTTGGTCTCTCTCTGGCTCTCTCTTTCTGTCTCTCTCTATCTCTCTTGCTCTATCTATCTATCTATCTATCTATCTATCTATCTATCTATCTATCTTATAGTTGTGTTATGGTTGCTACCACTGGGGTTACTCCAGAATATTTGAATACTCATCATGGGACTGCTCGGCGGGAAGCTCTGACATATTTTTCATTGTGTTCTTTCATCACTACCATTCAATAATTCACATCTGTGAGCCTCAGGGAGTTTAAATGCATTTTTGAGTTCACACAACTCTCAACCAGTCTGGGACTGTGCCTTCAAAGCCAAACCATGTTACTGTCTTCTGTACAATTCAATTCCTTTAAGCTGGACATGGAGCCATGTTTCTCTCAGATTTGCTTCTCAGATTGTAGCTTAGACCCAGGGTACAACCACCAAAGGCATCCGAATATCCCCAAGTGTACCAGAATTCCATGCTCTTTCATTCTGTAGGAGACAACTATTTTTATGATATGAGAACATATTTATACCTTGACACCCTATTCAGGGTTTTTCTTTGGAGAATCATTCCTGTGCATCTTGAAACAGGAATATTCAGAAGAAATTCCACTTTTGTATGTAATTTTTCCAAGTGAGAAATCAATGATACAAAAATGTAATGTAAGCTCCTTAAAAGAACAACACTCACTGCGTTTCTTGTGGAGAAGAACATGACAGCATCCAGCTTTTCTCCTTCTTGTTCTCACCTCCTGACGCGCACATCAACAGAGGAGAAAGCAGCTTTTGCCTCTCTGTGAAATGAGCTGGGACATCTTCTGCCTATCAGATGCTCTTTTCTGGATTTCTATTTTCTTTGGAAGTGGGGATGAAGCTGATGGTGCTTTGAATGTGTGTTAAGAGTTGACGGAGAATAGTAACCATGAATTCGCAGGAGATGCATCCAGTGTGGAGAAGCACATATTCTCTTAAGCTGACCCAGAGGTGGAGAACTGCAAGAGTTGTTTCCTTGCAAATAGTGTATCTGCTTGGGGTGGAAGCAAGTTCGAAACTCATCAAGATGTCATTGTGGCAATCTCAGTATGTGACAGCTCAAAATTGGGACAGTCATGCAGCTACAAAATGGGAAAGGTGAATGCTTTAACCTAGGGAACATGGCTCTGTGGCTTTTCCCACAAAATTTCATTGAGGTTTTAGTACATAGAATGGGTTTGGAAAGGTTCCGTCCTCTCTTTCTTTCTATATCAGCATACTCTAACGCATAACAATTTTCATAATGCTAAGATTATAATAACACAACACTGCTAATGAACATTTAGAACTAATTTCATTTGGAATAGCACTCTGAAAGTATTAATGCAGATGTAAAATAATTTAATTATTATTGAGTCGCATACCGACCCAACATCTGTCTATTTTTCCTAATTCTGTCATGTACATCACACATTTGTCCCCAACATACTTGAGTTTTAGAATCCCTCTAATAACCTTAAAGTAGATGCAGAATTTTAGATTTTATCACTGTGCTTCCTAATTAGTATTTTCCACAAGCTTGCCATGGAAGCCTCTAATAAGATGCCTTTTAATATTCATGACATACATTTATTAATTCCAGTGCACTAAAGAGAAAATAGTTTTAGAGCAGCCCTCATTCTTGGCCAGGACTACATAGTTGTTACGTAGTGCTAGTAGATCTGATCTGCAACCTCAGAACAATCAACTGAAATTACCTCCCTGTCATTACCATCTTTTTTCAATCATTAAATATTTGTTAAGGGGATTTGTGCTAAATGAAAGTCCAGCCATATATTGGAGAATGAATTCAAAATTAATATTTATTTTGAAATCTCCAGTGGAAGCTAAGATGTGAGATATTTCAGAAGGATGAAGGATTATTTATTTATTTATTTATTTATTCATTCATTTTGACTGCCTCAGGCTGCCTTAGGGTGTGTCTGGGGACTGAACTGCCATCCTTGTGCCTGACTGGGAGACTGGGATTGTGAGCACAAGTGCTTAAACCACTGAGCTAACCTAAAAGTCCCCTAAGATATGAGATATCTCATGTGATTTTTTTTAAGACTTGGAAAATATTATTGAATTCTCCTCAAGAGCCTCTTAGATAATAAAGAATGCAGAGAGGTTCAGAAAGTAGTATGTGACATCGGGAAGCCAGTCAAAGTTTCTGAAATGTTGCTGAGGTCAACAGAGAAGTAGATTAATAAGATAGTTCCTTGACAATTTCCCAAGCAGGCTCTGTTTTCATCCCATTCATTCTTGCATATATGTATCACAGCGGTTCAATGTCTCCTTGAGAGTTTGCACTGGTTGATACATTTTGTCAACTTGATTAGTTGCTGGTGGGGACACTGGCTGGCTCTAGAATGCAAAGGGCCTTCCCCAAAGTGGCTCAGCACAGAGAGACCATACAAACGGGCTAAGGAAGGGGTCAAACTTCCATTTCCTCAGAGGAGATTTGGTCTTCGCTTTCGGCTGAGACTTCATTGCATGGCTTGCAGTGCAGACTCCTCATCCTCCGGCCTGGATGCTTCAGCTTCTATTGCAGACTCTTCAGTCTTCTGTCACAGACCCATTGGCTGACCAGCACAGACTTACATGGGACACTGCAGTGAGCTTCAGACCTTGGGACTGAATTCTTTATTCGGGGCTGTGCAGACACCCTCCGCATGCTTCCTCATCTGACTCTGTGGCTGACTACTATGAACCAATCTGGTAATTCTTCATACAAGGGCCATGTAAACACAGACAATTAAAAATAGTGTGACAATCAATCAGACAACTAGAATATCTATTAAGCAATTCATGAATTCATCTATCAGACAAAGAGATGATTTATGTCCAAAGCAGGATAGAGCTGGATCTCATGTGTTTTCATCAGGCTGTTCACGATGGTGTACTATTTACAACCTAGGAATTCTGTATTTTCCTATTAAATATTTGTTAGATTTTTTTTTAATCATTAACCATCCAAAGCTGAAGTCACAAACTCCACTTAAGAGGGAAGTACTGTACCAAAATTTATTCAACTGTGTACAGTGAATGAGAAAAAATATGATGTGAGGGACTGTAATTTGAAAAGTAATACAGTGAATCCTTAATCAGAAAGGGCTGCTGTAATGTTTAAAAGACGTATGTAGCACGGAGAGTCTTCATTCCCTTGTTGGCTGCTGAGGAAAACCTGAGATTTCATTTCAGCTGTCTTGGAACCTAGTCCTTGGGAGAGTCTGTGGCACACGGGAAGTGCTTGTTCCTCTCTCCAGCGGGCTATGACTTTGGAAGGTCTGATCAATGAAGGTACTTTAGTAATGAAAGCCTTCAGGGAAACGTATCAAAGAAACAGGCTCATTAAAGTTAAGAAGTATTATGCAGAGCTGAAAAGCACGTAGCTTACAGTGGGAGTTGTAATATAAACCGAGATCTTTCCTTCTTAACTGATTCTCAATTCTTTTATCTTCTACAGGTTCGGACTCATAGTGACTCTCCTGTTTTCAGCCTCTGAAGCACTAGGATTACAGGCACTTGCCGCTATGCCCAGTCTCTAGTGCTGTCTCAGCATGCCCCAGTGGCGGGGCTGGCACACCAGGGTCACCCGTATTTATTATTCAGGAAGTGATAGTGTGCACATGGAAATGAACAAAAGAATGAATGACCAGAGAGAATCCATAGAACACCATAAGAAACAAGAAGTCATTTTTATATGTAGAACATGAAGAGTACACATACAGACACATACACACACACACACACACACACACACACACACACACACACCTACCTACCATAGGATTTACAATAACAGTTCCTGATTTATATCACAATTCAAGCTGATTACATTTTTTTTTTTTTTTTTTGTCTTTTTGAGACAGGATCTTGCTATGCAGTTCAGGCTGGCCTTGAGCTCACTCAGGCTGGTCTCGAACTCATACCTCGAACTCATACTGATCCTCCTGCCTCATCCTCCCGAGTGCTGGGATTACAGGCATGAGCCGCGACTCCTGGCTAAAGCTGATTACATTTCTAAGATCTGGCTGCATCTCTTCTAATGAAGAGAAGTGATGTTAGGAAGTTATGCGGAAGTTTAGCATTCTTATACTGATACTTGCACAGTACTTGATTTCGATATGTTTTACCATGAACATTTTGTAAAAAAAAAAAAAAAGCATTCTAAAAGCAAAATAAATTAATAAAAAAGATATATCCTAGATAAAACATGCATTTTCTAGACTATATATGAATCAGGCACAAGGTTCAGTAAACGACGTCCGCTGGAAGTGTCTTTTTGCTGTTTCCATTCTGAATATGATAGCCAACAACATGTTCTACCAGGCGATGGTCACATTTGGCTACTTCTGTGTGACAGTTAGGGTCAGGATTTTTGATGGAGAGTTCTCCTTGTGAGGTTTGTAATTTTTTTGGCGGGGAAGTTTTTTGGTACATTTCAAACCTTATGAATATATTTTGAGAAGAAAGGCTTCAGAGTGAAAGAACACTGATAAATATAGGGTAGAGAACTGCAGCAAAAGATGATGTATTGTGTAATTCTATCACAGCTACTTCTATCTTATATTCCAAACTAATGACAACCAAATTTGTCCTCATATTAGTATGTAAACAGGAGGAAGACACTCTAATTTCATATACATATATATGTATATATATGCTGTATGTATCATATAAAATATCATATTTTTATATATCTATGAATCCTAAGTTTGTCAGACACAAAATGAAGTTATTTTGGGGCTTGTTGATTTTATTAATTAGCACATTTTCCTTTTAAATGATGCAGAACATTAGTTGAACCAAGTACTCTACTCTATATTTGAAATAAAATGTTCATTTACGATAAAGGTGAAAACAAGTATTTGTATTAGCATTTAGACATAGTTCATTTTACAAACAAAGGCTTTATTTTAAGTATAGCAAAAACTTGGATTTCATTCCTCTAGCTTCATCCAACTTTACTGTAGCCAATTAATAAGATCAGTTATAGGTTGCATTACTGGCCATGCTCTCTAATGGCTGCCACTGAACAGTCTTTACTCTTTAGCTCACAAACTCTTTGTTGGAGCCCAAGGCAACCATGGAAGGTAAATTCCAACACCTCAGTCTCTCCAAAGAAATGAATAACACTATTAATCAAGTTACAAATCTTTACAAGCATGGTCACAATTCTCAGTCTTTTCCTTTCTCACGTGCTTTACTCTGGTAATCAGTCCCAGAATGCATGACCATGAAATCTATAACCCCAAAGTATTTGTGATATGGACACAATTTTGTATCTAAATTATAATTAACACCACTTCTGTACAAAAAAATAAATGTTTCTTAAGATTTGGCCATGTAGACCTCATTTACCTAGCTGATGGCTCCCAAGTTTCTACCGTCCCAGAGAGTGTCATACTACCAGGAGGTAAACAATATGCCCAGTAGTTCCAACCTCCCTGGAAAAGCTCACCTTCAGGTAGGATGGAGGAGCTCTGCAAACAAATACATATAAGTAGTTTTTCAAAGGCTCCATGAAGTTAAAATGAAAAATGGAAGGGTCATCTGCAGCAGAGGGAAATCAGGAAACTCCACACAAAGTTATTATTCACACTAGGATTTGAGGAACAGGTTGAATTTTGTAAGCAGAAGCGGAGAGAAAGTAATTAAAAGAGAATGACAGCTGCATGTAAAATTAGATGCAAGCGTAGCATGGCACACGCTCAGGTTCTCATGCATTCAGGCTGAGAAGAAAAGCAAGGAAGCCTAACTTTTTCCCTTTGGATAACCAAGTGGATTCTATCTCTGGGGTCTTGCCTATAGATGAAGCAGAAAGCGAGAGCGCTGAAACTCACTGACCATGAGCTGTGTGGGTAGAGTCTGAGAGGTGTGGCCCTGTGTGGACATCTAGGTCAGGGGCCAGCTGCTGACATGCAGATCCACTCACTACGTGGAAAGAATTCATGGAACCCTTGATGTGGGGTGCATTACAAGAGATCAAAACACTCAGCTGAAGGACTATGGCTTTGGGGTAAGGCGCTGTGCTTAGCCCAGCACAGTAACTCTTAGAGGGAAATGCAATTGGAATTAGATCCAAGAGATCCATACTATATTTAGATCAATTTTAAGCATAGATACATTTGCAGCGGCATCTTAGAGCGTAATAAACAACTGACTAAAGCCCTAGAGTACACAGAAAGTGTAAATAATAAACAAGGGACAGGCTTAGGATAGAGAAGTGCCAATGGGATTGATATCGCAGGATGTCCATAATTCTGAATGGCTTCAGATGGAAAAGTCACCATCTGGAAAACTAGGACAATGTGGAGCTTGGTGATGTAGTGTAAGCATCGAGAATAACTCATAGCATCTCCATCGAGACATCATAAATAAAGCCATATCAAAAGCGGCATGAGTTGTTATTAACATAATTCTGTCTTTTAAAAAGTTATATCATGGGGCACTTATTATTGTATTTATGGAATAGAGTGAGATATCTTGCAACAGTTAATACTATCTTAAAAATGTTTGGATTTTTCTCTCACCTCAAACACACATCATTGCTTCATGTCCGTCTCCATGGACATGTCCACTGTTACTTCTGGGAATCTAACCTATGTCTCTCATTGATAAGGAAATGATCATCCATTTTTTTTTCTGTGTTCTTTGCCACTCCCAACCTACAATCCATATTCCCAGGATGCTGCTCAATCTTTGGCTAATGGTTCTTCAAAACACTTTTTTTTTTTTGGTCAGGTAACACTCATATTTGAGGTACAAAGAATATCCTTTCCTTACACAAAACTGACCTTAGGGTCCTACCCTTCTCCTGAGAGGAGTGTGGTTCAGATCCATGGTTAATTACTGTTTCAGCCAGTCCAATTATTCAGTTTTTAGTTTTTTACCCTTCTATGGACACTTAAAAGTGACTTCCAAGGGTGGACCATATAGCTCAGCAGATTAAAGCACCTGCTTAGACAGAGTGCAGTGGTTGGAGTCTGATCCTTGGCCTGCCATGCAAGCCCCACCTCTGGGTGTCAAGGAGATGGTGAATGAGACCGGCTATGGTAGCACTTGCTTATAATCTCAGTACTTGGGAGGCTGAAAGCAGAAGGATCACTACAACTCTGGTCTGTGTATTATTTAGTACACCCTGTGCTAAATACACAAGAAAACAATAAAATATAAAAATAAATAAATAAAAGTGCCTTCCAAGCAAAATAACCTCCAAATTATTTTCTTCATGTGTGATAACTCTTCCTTTTATCCTAACAAACTTTGCATTTATAAGTATGTATGATTCTCTTCTGAATTTGTAACAGATTTAAGACTGGCCCCCCTCTGTGTGCAAAATAAGCAATGAAAAGAACCAAAGTCTGTGAAGCACACCACATTCAATCACTATGTGTCAGTCTAGACACAATTAGATTCTTCTACTGAAAGCAGAAAGAAGAGAGCTGAGTATCCTTTACATTATGACTTCATTGAGATCACCATCTTCAAACTTAGAATTATTCTTTGAAGTAGAAAAACATTGTTTTCTTCCGCTCTCATCCATCTTAAGCTTAGCTCAGTCTACAAACACCTTTTCTACCCCAAATACCTCCTCCCACAAGGCTCTTCATCTCAGTAAATTCAATGCTTGCATTTTACTCCGATCAAAAATCTTCAAGCTATTCTTGATCTCTCTCTCTCTTTCATACTCTACCTGTAATCATCTCCTGAATTATATGCACTCAAAATATATGAAAATCAAATCATTTCTGACAATTCATACCTCTTCTGTTTTGGCCTTGGGATTTTCATATTTCACTTGGGCTATTGTAATAACCTACCAATTGTTCTTTCTTTTTCCACCCTGCCTTTCTTTACTGTAGAATCATCCCAGAAACCAGAGGTTCATATATCTCTCTCACAATTCCAAACTCTAGCATCAGCTATTTCATAGACTTTTATTGTTCTCAAATGCATAAATCAGACTCTCACTATAGAGCCCTTCCTTTGTTTCCTTGACCTGAAAAGGTTTTGTGTGAGATATATTTGCGCATTCGCTTCTCCCCTCCTTCCAGTCTTTCTTCTACTAGGTAGACATTCCTGGGCTATCAGTTTAGAATTGCCATCCATTCCAATACCAGTTTTCACAATCCTTTGCCTAGGTTATATTTTTTGTAGAATTTACAATTTTGAACATAACACATTCATCTAATACTATTTTATTTTATTTATGTAGTCATTAATCATCTCTGCCTATCAAAACATGGGTCTTTGGGACTAGAATTTGTGTTTGTGTTGATCTCTGCTCTCTCACTAAAACAAAATATAATCCCTAACTTGTAGTTGGTGCTTAATAAATATTTTTAGAATGCTTTAATTAGTTAACATATGCAAAGCACTCAATCTGGAGAAAAATCTGAGTTGAAATCTAGTTCATTTTGCACGGTTAATTAGCTCTGGGCTTCTGTACTACCGTGTCTCAATCAAATATTCATTTACCATATCCGTTAAATAAAAATAATTTCAAGAAGTTTAACTAAGGTGGTAAACGTGTAATGGCTAGGACATGATGCCAGGAAATAAAATGATTATTATTGTCATTAATATATTTTACTGACCTATGGGATGTCATTTTCAACTTTCATTAAATGAAGCAATTTCTACTTTCATCACAAAGAATGAAGCACATAAACTAAGAACCATGTATAAAATAATACACCTGAACATATCCAGCTCAATATGTGGTCAAAAGAGGATCTACAGTGAATGGTTGCTTCAAATGCAGCTAAACTAACCTCAAGATTTTATTAGTTCCCCTATATTAGTTCTCCTGTGTGCTAAATTTCTTAACTTCAAAAGTAGTTCAGCATCATGGGGGATTGGAAAGGATTTTATAAATTCTAGGACTTAATACACCACGTTACCAAAAGAGTGCTTTGCCTAAGGCCCCCCTATTCAGGTTTCTGAGCTTGCAATGGCTAAGAATAAGAATTGCTCCCGGCTTGGTTAATAGCTCCCAGGCCTCAAAGTAGGTGGCCTCCGTTAAATAGATTTCTTTTTCAGCTTCAGGAAAATCCTAAGGCCTTCCTTGGTTTTTATTTCCTATCAAAAGCATAGGAACTCCTGGGGAGGCATTCTTTTAACTTTTCTACCTGCAGGTAATCTACCTTAAAGAAGCGAAAGTTTCTTGTTGTTGGAAGCAAAAATTCATCTCTAGGTTTCATCAAAGTGAATCCACCTAATTATACAATAGGAAGTTATGCAATATTATTTTTCTTTTGCCAAATCTTAAGCAAGCAGGTCATCCTGTTTTATCAATAGGCAAGTAATACCAATTAGAACCAGCCAGGGAGACAGCGGATGGCATAGCTCTCCTCAGGTTTGGTCAGTGATACCGTATAGACTACAGAAACTGGCAAAAACTATGAGCTAAGACCATACTCCAACTCGCCTAGCCAGCTGGTGTTCCTGGATGCAATTAGTTCTACCTCCTCATTTCTGAGTGTATGAAATGAACATGCATTGGATCCAAAATTTATTATAGCCAAGCTTTCTCTGTGTGAGACAGTCCGTGTAAGAGCTGCTCTCTGTAATAGATGCATACCACTCAGTTGAATAGGATGCTTGTCTAAAACTGTTTTACAGCTTTGAAATATCTGCTTTGTGTTTTGGTTTCTTGAAAAGTGCACGTGCACTGTGAAACCAGTTGCTTCACTGAGGTGATATTTCACTCTAATTTGCAACAGGGATGTGAGGCTTAAGGAGGTAAAATATGGGAAATCATACATAAGGAATTCCCACGATAGTGAGCACATTTGGCCCTGGGGTGGGGGCAAAAAAAAGTTGAGAGACTATGGATGGGCTGCCAAGAATGCAATTAAGTCACCTCATAGGACAGCCAGAATAGGAGCCTTCACAGGCAAGCACCACTCCCCCCCCACCCCCCGCCTACATTCTTCAGATATACTTCGAAACTTCAGAAGTTATGGTTGGTGAGCTGGAACACAGCAGGCAGAGGCCATGAATTCATGAATGTTTTCAGAATTGATTATCCACCTCCTGTCAGACGCCAATTAGACCATGGGAGGGTGGCTCCGAACACGTGGCTCAATCTCATTTTGCACAGTGAGAATAATGGTGATGCCACGTTGCAGATGGTGGAAGTAACACTGTCTTTCTTAGGCTGAGGAGACAGCTCTGCAGTCCAGGTGCCTGGCTCACAAGTGCAAGGAGCCAGGTTCATTTCCAGGTACTAGGTCCCTTGCCATCCCAGTGTCTTAGCTAGTTTTTACTCATTGCTGGCACAAATACCCAACACACAAAACTCAGCAAGAAAGATTTATTTAGCTCAGTTACTGGAGGTTTCAGTCCATACTCAGCTGGATCCAAGGCAGAGGCCAGCAGTTCATGGCAGCAGAACAGCAACAAAAATGGTGACAGAGGAAGCCAACGAATCATGGCCACAGAGTAACAGCACTAGTCTGTCTCTCTTTAAATTACATCAGGTTCTCTGCCTTAGCCTATCTGCCTCAGGCCACACCTATAATTCCCAGCAGTACTCAGACTCATAATCTCATCAGTACTAAAACATGTAATCTTAGTGGATCATCAGGAAAGTCTCAAACTCTAGAAGTCCCTGCCTCATGATTGCATGAGGTTTTCTGGGAACAACTAGACATAAACCATAACACCCAGGATTCTAGTCATACTGAGGCAGCAATTGAAACTGGATATAGTAGTACATGCCTATAATCCCAGGGCTGGGCTTGCTGAGACAGCAAGAGCACTACAAGTTCCAGCTGCATAGGGAAATCCTTTACAAACAAGCAGAAAACATTATCTTTGCCGTGTTTTCTATATTTATTTATTAGCATTTGTATGATGAGTACCTTGGTGGAAAATAGAAGAGTGTGTTTAGTGCTCTAAGGAGCTCTCAACTTACTGATCAACTCTACAAAGCTATTTCATCTCAATCCTATTCTGTTTTCTCCTAATATGGAATAAAATATTATGAATGTATCATTTTTATTATAACCCATTTCCTTTATTATGTAAGAACTATTTTGTGGAGATGCAATAGTCATTTTTTGAGATGCAAATCTTCTGAAATGCCTAGTAAAATGAAGAAAGAATGCATTGCCTCTATGTCACTTCTCCAAAAATTATATATAGAATTTAAATATGCTAATATGTATACATATATAATACATTTTGTATATCCCTCTCCCTAATAAAATGTTCACTGCCTTGGTTAAACTTTATATATTTCTAACAATAAATATTGTTGCTTCATAATACCAAGATATAATGTTCAAATTATTTCCATTGTTAATAATAGTATTCTAAAACAGATAACTATATATTAAACTGTAAAACTGAACAAGCTTTACAAATCTTAAGGCTCATAGATCAGTATATCTTCATCAGGGCAAATTATTCAAGATGAGTGGACCCTGGACCACTTCAAATTGTAGCAACTGGAAATTTTATAAGACAGATAAAACTCTGCTATAAAACTCCTACTTCTTGGAAGTTTTAATTTGGCAGATTAAGCTTAATTTTCTGTAGAGGGAAAATTAATGTGAGTTTCATGAAATCTGGGGCACTAGCATCGGCTCCATCTGCCTGTTTGCAATGCTTTGTCTTTTTTCCAGGGCTTTAATTACACATTTCTAATAGAAATTTAACTATAATGTAGACTCATCTCGCTGGAACATCTCTGTATTTCTTTTACAGCGCTAGAAACTCACGGAAAAGCTTTCCTTCCGCAGATGAACTGTTTCAAGATGAAACCTACAAACCAGGAATCCTTTCGTTTTTAAGTTCAACCAGTGAGCCCTCATCATGGGTGTAGCTCTGGGAGTCTGTTCTGTCCCATGAAGCGCACAGAGCGAAAGCTGTGGTGCCCCCAGAGTTGGTAATTAAGGCCAGAGAGTGGCTCTTTCAGGTGCCTCTGATGAGCAGAGCTCTCCCAAGGATTTGCCTTAACTACTCTTCACCTTTCTTCGGTCAAGACCCTTCCCAGCAGGCTCCCTGCTGCCTTCCAGCAGGGTTCTTGTTGCTTTCCTTAAGCCTCTGGCATCCTCTAGTCTAGGAACAAAGTACCAGGGAGTTCATTCACTGTGATTCTTTTTGTCAAAGGTTTTTTGTATTTCTAGATGGAGGCCCTTCCTCAAGTAACTAGGTGACTATTATTTATGTGATGCCTCATCCTGACAGGCAGATCCATCTTCGTCTTATGTTTAAGGGTAGTGTTAATGACTGTATTAAGCGTCAATTGTAGTAATTTATATTTTTGTTAGTTCATTTAATTATTTTGTTTTGGTGTCATGTAGTGGGTAGGACTGTTATTCTGCCACTACCAGTCTCTCTCCTGTCTTTATCTCTGTCTGTCTGTCTGTCTGTCTGTCTGTCTGTCTGTCTCTCCCTTTCTCTTTTTCTCTTTCTGGCTTTCTCTCTCTGTAAAAACAAGGTTATTGTGATTAGTACTACGTGGATGAGAGCAAGTTCTGAAATAGACATTTGATCTCAAAGTATATAAAACCCAGCATGCAAGTGGCGATATTTACTTTTGCTCTGCTCCTATAGCCAGAATCATGATTTCCTCAGTTCATTTATGGGGTTAAGCTTTCATATCAAGAGCTATCTAAAGTGGTAAAGAGACGCGCAACGTGAGAACACGTACCTCAAAAATGTTACCTAATCTTTCCACGTAGACCTTTCCTTTTCTTTTGAAAATATGGGACAGTTACTTCCCAGGAGCTGAGCTCCTCTGTCTCCTTCTGCTAAGCCCCCAGCGAGTCATGTGCGCTAGCAGATGCGCTGCAGTTGACCCCAGCCCCTGCCAAATGTCAACGGGACGCTGCCTTGCACAGAGCAGCCCTCTGCCCAGTTTGCTTTATCTACATGAGTCTTTCACTTTACGCTGCTAATGGCACTTGAGCAGATGACCTCATCTACCTGCCCAACACATAGAATTGTGTCCTTCTCTAGCTAATATATCTAATTTATCTAATACCTAAGAGGCAAGTTGATAATTCATTCACTGCTGATTGTACCACTTAGCAATTATTTTTCCCTATCCCAAAGACATTCATATTTGTTTGTTTTTCTCAGATAAATTTTTATGTGTTTCTACCCAAGTGCCAGGGAACGAACTTAGTGGATTATTTCTTCTTATAGCTTTATGATTCTAACTTAATAAGTAATTTGAGCATTTGGGAATAAAAACGAATCCATCAAAATAACTTTAGAAACACTTGAAAGGAACACCCACTTCAGGAAAATGGGCTCAACCTTTGTTTCATTAGTTTTATTAGGAAAAAAAGAAAGTTTTATTAGGAAAAAAAAAAAAGAAAAAAAAACAACCTTTGTTTCATTAGTTTTATTAGGAAAAAAAGAAAGTCATGGATAAGAATGCTATGAAAGCCGGAAAGAAGAACACAGACGAGCAAGGAAATGCACACAGTGGTGAGTTCAGGAGCTTCTTTTGCTCATAAAGAGCTAATCTTAAAGATAAATTGATTGGAAATACGAAGATTCCAAGTAGTGCGCACACACACACACACAGAAAAAGAGAGACAGAAATATTTGGCTTTTTAGCCAAATGACAAGGAAAAAAAAAAAAATCAACCTAGAAAATGATAGGCTATTACATTTTAATTCAGACAAAAAAAAAAAAAAAAATGGCCGCCTTATCTCTGCCCAGGTCAGCAAAGTCCTGGTGAAGATGGAACCTACATTTTTATATCCATCAAGCTATGAGAAGATTCATCAAACTCTCCTTTAAAGAAGTGTCAGAGCCCAGTGTGGTGGCTCACGCCTGCAATCCCAGCACTTGGGAGGCTGAGGCAGTAGGAGGCTGAGGCAGTTTGACAGTAGCCTGGGCTGCAAAAGTGAGCTCAAAGCCAGCCTGAACTGCATAACAGACCCTGTTTCAGAAAGACAATAATAATAATAATAAAATAAAAGTAAAAGAAGGTGTCAGAAAATGATCAGGTAAGCCGCAGAATTTGAACCCAGCAAGGCAGCAATTGGGCACGAGCCATCATTCATCTCACCATTGAATGTGGCAGAGTCTTTGAGACCTCTACCCCACTTAGCAATAACAAAGCATCCTTCGGCCTATGTTCTGGGATGGCACCAAAACATGAAAACTAGAACTGTTACAATCATTGAGCTATAAATAAACCCTCTTCCTTTTCCACTGCCATGCCAGTGGTGGCCAAATGCGCAATAGGTACCAGGCATCCCTCTCCTCAGGCAGGCAGCTCAAGGTGGAAGCCTGGGAGATAAAACCCCAGCTCATGCCCAGAGAAATGAAGCGTCTTTGTTCATAGTCAGAGACAGAGTATGGAACGTGGACTGTTCTCTCATGTGACATTAACACAGTCTTCACTTTCCACTAGAGCAAAGCTACAGAAGGAGAAATAAAACAAGGGATCTAAACAAGACTCAGTGTCTGTGGACAGTATTTTCCAAATTGTCTTGATTTGGGCCTTGGGATTTTTGCTCAGCGGTAGAACAGTTGCATAGCTAGTTGGAAACACTGAGTTCACTGCTCAGTACACATAATAAAAAATAAAATAAAATAAACATAATCCTCGTGCAAAGTGTCTTCACTTTAAATGGTAACTTACTTGCTACACCAACAATCAAATTTGAAAGATTTGAGACAGAATTTTCAAAAGGTAGTCATTAGATGACAATACTATGAAAAGCAGATGAACACAAAGACAATAGAATGAGCTGTGAACTAAGTTTCCTATCTTATAAAAATATTAACTCAAAATATATAGCCTGCATTTAAACATAAGACATAAAAGTATGCATAGAAATTTGTAAAAACACGTATAATATAATCTTTGGAGTCTAGGACTGAGCAAATAATTGTTAGACTGAATAGGGGTCAGCCAAATCCAAATAATCAGCAGATTAAAGCTCCTGCAAGCAGGCGCAGGGGCTGGGGCCTGGATCCCCAACTCCCGAGTCTGCCATGCTGGCCCTGCTGCGCTGTACACTCTCAGAGGGCAATTCAGGTGGGGGCGATGGCACGAGCCTGTAATCCCAGCACTCAGGAGGCTGAGGCAGGAGGATTGGTGCGAGTTCGAGATCAGCCTGGGCTACAAAAGTGAGCGCAAGGCCAGCCTCTCAAAAAGACAAAAAAAAAATAAAATAAAAGAAACAATAAATTATGGTTCATCAAAATGGAAAGCTTTGAATTAGGAAGATAGTTCAATAGAATAAGCATCTGCCCTGCAAGCACAAGTTCCTGAGTTCAATTCCTAGTAACCCCCCCCCTTACAAAGAAAGTTCTCACTCTATAAAAGGTTTGATACCATGCTCAAAAGGGTAATTTCAGATTGGAGAAAATATATGTACACTAATGGTAACATAACAATTACTATGTAAAAAGAATTTAATGCTACTGTAGAAGTAGCCAACTATTACTGTCTCAAAATGAGCAAGACATGTGAATGGGGCATTTCCCTAAATAGGATGTGCAGATGAAAAGCCCAATAAATAAACAGTGCATTGTATGATTTCTGCTCCTGGGATATAAACAACTTCTTACAGGTAAATAACACCAAGTGGTGCAGCCAATACAAGAGAAAGTGGCACAGGAAACCGGAATGCTCAGGGCAAGGAAAAGCTGTGGGAGGAGCAGATAGAAGAAGGCTAGCAAGAAGAATCAGAGATGAACAGAAGAACAAGAGAAAGAGGAAGAGGAATGAGAAAAGGGACCAGGACCAGGAGAAGGGGAAGGAGCAGGAACTGATCAAATTCAGGGCGGAGTGGAAATGCTTCAAAACGGAAGATCAAATTCTGTTATTCATGAGAATGACACAAACACCTCACGAAGCTTCTAGACCTGCCTTTTATCTTGCTTGTCTGACAATTGCGTCTCAGTTCCAGTCCATGTGTGTTACCACAATTAGTCTCATTTGTGCTTGGCCCAATAAAAGGCGTATTCATTTCTAGCATCCAATGGGCCTAAGACAATGCTTCCCTCTGGATACACCGAAGGATTATGTCTGAAGACAAAGAGCAAAGTGATACATCCCGTGTGTTTAAATGAGGAAAAAACAAGCGCCATCCTTTTCGCTGTTTGTTTCACATTCTGCTGAGTCCGTGGTGTCCTTACCATGTGAAAGTACTTCACACTTAAGACACACCAACTCCCATTTAGCCTAATCTGCATATTGCAGGAAAACTGGTGACAGAAACAAGACCTGTCCTCTGCGAAGATGTCTTGAGTCATAATGCAGGACATGCAACCCAGAGAAATATACAATGTCCCTCCCCCAAAACGCATCTGCTACTAATTCCTCCTCCTCCCTTAGGCCTGCGTTCATGAGTGGCACCTCTCCTCAGTCTTTCAAAACACCAAGAGTGCTTCCAGCAAATAATTGTCAAAGTTAAGATGCCAAATATAAATTTTTCCCTGTGACTTGAGCAAGATTTAATGCCTTTGTAATTTGCTGGAGTTTCTTCCTTCCTCACACTGTGAAACCCTGCAGATGAGTAGGTAGATTGTTTTGCTTTCACGGAACTGGATGATTGCTATTCCTGGGCTAAGGGTAACCTTCACTCTCCATTTTGCAGCATTTAGCTCCGAAGAAACTGTGACCCACGCCCAGCTCACAGCACACACACACGCACACACACACAGAGTCACTTGCTTTGAGTAACTTGGTTTTCAATCCTTCCGCACCAACACATTCAAACAGCTACACCTTTTGCAACAGCCCACCAGAAACCATTTTCATAGTGCCACCATCCCAGCCCTTGCAATGTCACCAATTTCTCCGAGGGAGAATAACGTGTCAGCCAACTCCCCCAAGAACTTTGCTTTATACTAATAACCAACCGATAGCACTGCTTCAGAAAATCAGAGCAAGGGAACGTCACCTTATGCTGGCTTGTTATTCATTCTCCATCCTGAGCTGGCTGATATTGCCACTCAGTTCCCGGGGCAGTTCGCAACGTCTGTTGAAGGAGCAGTTGGACGTCTGCCTTTCCACATAAATCACTACTAGTAAAACTTTCCCCCTTACTTTGCTCTTTTGCAACTGACCTGGCCCACATAACCAAGATGAGATAGCCATTTAGCTCCCTTCTGTGTGTATGGGAAGGAAGAGAAGCCATCAGCTATAGCAGAGGTGTGTCATAAATTATCATAAATGTCAGTAGATCTCTCAGATACTCAAATGCAGTAAGTCGGATTTCTCACTTACCCGTCACCAACCGTACATGAGTTGCTTTCCCTTTTGTCAAATTTGAATCCAGTTGATATACTGAAATTCCAAGTGATATCTACGTATTAGTCATCTATGCAGGTACTCGATGCCCTTCTGAGAACTCCTATGTAAAATAGAATAGAAACAAAATCAGGATTATGACTAACCAGGTTTACAACACTCAATGAAGACTAGTTGTGACATGCATAACTCAGACTAAACATAGTTTGACTATTCCTATTTCAATAATTGAAAGTTCTAGTAACAAGTTTTCTTGAAGAAATATACTACATGTCGTGGTGATTTTGAACTTACTGTTTCACCTACTAGAATTCTGAATGAATGATAAAAGTTTCATTAAAAAAAAAAAAAAAAAAAACAATTGACTTGAGACTGAACATAACAGATTTTCCTAAAATCTGCTTCTTGGATCAGTTAAATGTACATCCTGGAAAATTTCACATGGGGAATTCACCAGGAGCCTGATGATATACAAGTTTATGTTATATGTATCATTTATTAAATCACCATGCTAGCCTTTCAAAACACTTGCTATCTTTGGTCTGAAAGGTGCTTTTATTAGTATCATCTCCAAAATCATAGAGGCAAGACCTGAAAGCAGGGTGGCAGACGCTAACACAAACTAATAAAGAGGACTGTTTCTTTCCTTACTCAGAATACAGTATAGATTATAATTTTGGTCTGATTTTTAAAAAAATAATTAACATAGAAGTATTTCATATGCTATATTTGAATCCTAGTCAAATGCTATGCCAGTGGTTCTCAACCTTTCTAGTACTGTGACCCCACAATACAGTTCCTCATGTTGCGGTGGTGACCCCACACCAAAACATAATTTTGGTGACTGTTCAAAACTGTAATTTTGCTAGTTATGTTTCAGAATGGCTTTAGGCGACCCCTGTGTTGTGGTCATTTGTCCCCAACCGGGGTCGCGACCCACAGGTTGAGAACCACACTTGTATAGGCACTTGTGCATTGGACTGTGAGATATTTCAAGGAAAAAACCTGGTCATAAGTTAATGTTACAGTATATCACAATTATAAACACATTTTTTCATGGTTATTGAGTAAAGTTCAGAGGACAATTTTTTTTTGTATTAAATTCCTAAATACATGGCTAGCTGATCACACCACAGAGAAGTCACTCAAGTCAAATATTACATAATCAAACTGAAAATGTGATCTGTGCTTTGAGTGCAAATTTTAGTCAATAATATATACACTCATTGTGAGGAGTTGGTACAGATACAAACATCATTTTTTAAACTCCCCCTGCCTCTCCCATCCAGTCTCCTCCTGTACTTTTGAGCCTTCTTAATCTCCTCAAAGCCCAGCTTGCCGTTCTTCCCCCATGTTTTATTTTGCTCGCTAAATTATTTATAGCCTGGGTTTCTCACATGACGGAAACCCTGTAATATGAACTCTCACTGTCCAGTGCAGTTTATTTAGCATTATAATCTCAAGGTCTAATCGTTTTCCTACAGATAACTCAGATTTATCATCCTTTAGGACAGAATAAGCTTCTCATATGGGTAAATATCATACTTTCTCTATCCCTTTATCTTCTGAGGGAATAGAGCTTTCTGCTAAGATGTGATTTGTTTTAGTCGTGTGGCACTAAACACGGGTATCCATACAACACTAAAGTGTGATGTATGTAAGTTGTTGAGAAGATATCCAGAAAAATACTGCGAAAAGAAGAAAGTTTTCAAGTAATGTAGACATTTTAAAAACTGCTGTGGGCGTCACAGCAATAGATGGACACAACTACGGCATGGCTCTGAGCCTCTTACATCTAGTGCCAGCCTTCCTTCAGTATTCCCCTCCTTTATTTGACAATGAAATAAATGCTGGTCTCCAGAGAAGATCTTTGTCTTGGCCCCAAGAAAATCTGAAATTCTGTTATAGAGTTTTTGATCCTCCTGGAGCCCTAAAGTTGTACCACCTGATTCATTTAAGCCTTTGTCATCCACGAATTTCGGGGTTGCAGGCTGGATCAGTCTGCACCGAGGGATAAAATCAACATATTAAGCAACTAGTTTAGAAAAAGAAAGTGTTATAGAGTCTGACTAGTTATACTAAGAAAATATCTTTGTTGGGACTTACCAGGAAGCAACCAGACACAATCTCATGTTAAGTGATCAGTTTTGTTGTCTTATGTTCCTTCCTTGTCTCTGATTGTAATACCTTCCTCTAACACGTACCGTGCCATGCCCCAAAGAGCACCACTGTGTTTGTATAAATGGGTTGATGTTCAGTCCCTGAATCTCTCATTTAAGTAAATAAGTTGGACCTTCAAATTCAGTTCATTGAAAGTGTGCTCTTTAAAACTATATTATTTTGTTTTCTGTCTTGTGTTTGTTTTGGTCTTCAGTACTTTTCAAACCCTTGTGTCTGTTGGGCTCTTTTTAATTAAAATGAATAAAAAAATTTTCCTTTTTTATTACTTTTTATAAGACATAACAATGAGATAGTTTCAAAACACATTAGTAGGGCAGCCACAATAATTAAGACAATGCATATTGTTGTCTTCATAGTAGCTGTCCAGAGTACAAGATTCAGACCTGAGAACTTCTCTAAACACTATTGGTACAATTATTTCTTCCCTTTGAACTAAGAGAAAGTAGTTGTATACTTGTATACATAGTCCGATATTCCACAATAATAGTGCGTTATCGGCAGAACTGGCAATGTCAGAAGCTGCTGACTTGAGCCTTTGACAGTCCAGCATACTTATCTGGCTTGACTTTTTGTGCCTCATGGTTGAACTTTCTGCTGGGTGGCTAAAACCAAGTTAAAGCAGGATCTACATAACATAAAATGTAACTTTTGTATGTGACAAGGTCAGTCAAATCTCCTCAGTATTTACCTCGAAATCATGTACAGCATTTTGTAGAACTTTGAAACAAGAAAAAATGCCATAGGATTGACCTGCTACAATTTCGTATATCCTTAGATTTCTAAGTTTGTATGTAAAAATGTGTAACTTTTTATCACATTCTATAGGGATTTTTTAGAATATCAATGATTGATAGAAAATATCGATTCCATGCTAAGGCTTTTGATATTGAGAAAAAAATGATTTTCTATGAATACTTTCCTTACTCATTTTAAATTTGAAATGCTTTTCTACTGTGTATTATTTTAAAATTTATTTTTCTAGTAAATTACAAGTCTCCTTATTTATTTATTTTTATCAGTATATTTCAGATATGTATAATTATAATGATCATATGTAATCATACCTGTACATAATATTTTTTATCTTTTCCAAATCTTCTCCCTTCCCTGTTTACCTTCTTACTTACAAAACATTTGAAAAACACTGTTTAAATATTTTCCTTTCTGTTCCCTTTTTTTCCCTTGTCCTTTCCTTTAATTCTACCACCCTTCCCTTGTTCTCTTTCTCATTTTAATAATTTTTTATCCCTTTCCAATGTCTGCTATACCTTTTAGTCTTTATTTACAATTTGGTTTTCCACTGGAGGAACAATGTAGCATTTAACCATGTGTGTTCAGTTTATTTCACTTAAAATGCACATAGTCTCAAGGTGTGCATCCATTTACCTAGAAATGTTCCAAACTTATCTTTCTTTGTGGTAAAGTTGTACACCCTTGTGTAAAAACACTGTATGTTTTTAACCCATTCATCAGCTAATGTGCACTTGGGTTATTGCCAAAATTTAACTATTACAAATTACACCATTGTAAACATGATTATGCATACATTGCTATGTCCTTATCTGTTTTTAATACTTTCAGAAAGATATTAAGAAGGAGAACAAATGAGTTGAACAGCTCCTCCAATTTTAGGGACCGAGTAACCTCCACACTAATTTCTAGAGTGGTTGCACCATTCTACATCCCGTTTAACAATGTGGAAGAGTTCCTTTCTCTCCACAGCCACACCATTGTTTTATATTGGTTGATTCCTTGATAATAGGCTTTCCTTCTGCAGGAAAATGAAATGTCAGTGTTCCTTAAAGTTGCATCTCTCAAATGACCACAATTATTGACCATGTTTTCATATATTTCTCGGACTTCTGTACTCCTCCGTTGTGAAATGTGTATTCATTTCAGATGCACACGGTTGGATCGTGTCTTTGAATTTGGGGTTCTGATTTTTTTTAATTTTTTCTATACTTGAAATATTGGTATTTTTTTTCTGAGGAGCAACTTGTGATTCTTCCCTCACACTGTGAGTTGTCTTTTAACTCAGCCTGCGGTGTCTTCTGCAGTTCAAAAGCTGTCTAATCACCCTTGTGTATTCTTTGTAACACTTATTGTGAAACCAGTGTTTTGTTCATAAAGGTTTGGGTTTTAGCTGCCCAAATGTTTTCAAGAGTCCTACCTATATTCATTCTTCCAACAAATTTAGTGATTCTGCTTAAATATTTATATCTTAAATAAAATATAAAATACAATATAAAATAATTGATTAAGTTCAATTTTAGATTACTGCACAGCAAGATATGTGAATCTAGTTATAATCTTCTGCATACGGAAAGCCAACATTTCCAGAACCATTTATTTATTTATTTATTTATTTATTTTTTGTCTTTTTGAGACAGGGTCTCGCTATGCAGTTGAGGCTGGTCCTGCGCTCACTTTTGTAGCCCAGGCTGGTCTCGAACTCGCACTGATCCTCCTGCCTCAGCCTCCCAAATGCTGGGATTACAGGCGTGAGCCACCACGCCCGGCAGCCAGAACCATTTATTAAAGAGGTTATCTTTTCTTTAATAAAGATGTTTGGCTCCTTTGTGAAAGGCAAGTTGGTTGAACATGATTGTAGTTATTTTTATAACTTCTGGTCTTCTCTATTGATTCTTGTGATTTTATTATTATTTTTAACACAGTAGCTTTGTTGTATAATTTCAACTCAGAGATCATGATGTTTTCTGCCTTGTGTTTGTCGCCCAGATTTGCTTTTCTTACTCTACAGCTCTTCTGATTCCAAGTGAATGTTAGAATATTTTTTCTAATTCTGTGTGATATGCTATTGTTTTTTATGCTATTATTTTTTTTTTATCAGGATTGACTTAAATATTTATAGCATTTTGGGAAATATAACCATTTTCACTATATTGGTTCTTCCAGCCCTCCTAAAAATGTTATCTTTCCATTTCTGCCATCTTCTTCAATTTTCTTTTTCAGAGTGCTAGTTTTCATGTAAAAAGTCCTTTATGTACTTTGTAAAATTGACATCTAGGTATTTCAGTTGGGGGAGGATGGTATTGTAAAAGGGATTGTTTCCTAAATTTTTCTGTCAGTGGTTGTTATATGTGTACAGAAATGCTATTGATTTTTGAGTGTTGATAATGTATCAAGCTATGTTACCTAATATGATTATTATATCTAGATGTCATTAGGTTCAATTTTCGTGGCTTTCTGTATAGTGTCATGTCATACACAAATACTGATGATTTAGCTTCTTGCTTTCTTACTCTTATTCCTTATTAATTCTTTATATTTTCTAATAGCTCTAGCCAGTATTTCCAGAACTATATTGAATAAGAGTGCTGACAGTGTACTTGCTTCTTTTTGCTGATTTTAGAGTGAAAGTTTTCACTGTTTTCACTTTTTGTCCATTGAGTACAATGGTGTTTTCTTCTATTTTTTTTTTTTCATAGATGACTTTTGTCAGATTGAGATATGGACTATGTATTCCAATTTTCTATAGGGTTTTCATCATGAATGGGGGTTGGATTTTATTAAACACCTTTTGTCATTCTATTACGAGGATCATGTGGCTTTTGTCATTGGCTTTGCTGATACAGTGTATTACATTTATTGAATTTTGTGCACTGAACCATCTGCCGATCCATGGTATCAATCCTAGCTGGTCATGGTGTATGACCTTCTTGATAATTACTTGCATTTTGTTTGCAAATATCCATTGGCAGTATCTTAGGGCATTTTTTTTTTTGAGGTACCAGGAATCAAACTCAGGACCCTGCACTTTCCAGGCAAGCATTATTCTATTGAGCTATCTCCCCAGCCCTCATTGGAAGTATCTTATCGAGAATACTTCATCTATTTTAATTTGGAGCTTTACATAGAGTTTCTCTTTCTAATTAAATTATTTTATGGCTTGGTATCAGGTAATATTTGTATCAAGGAATCAATGTAGAAGTATTGCTTCCTTACAAATTTATTAATGAATCTGGGAAATAACATCATTAGGTCTTCTCTAAATTTCTTCAGGTTTCAGAAGTGAACCCTCAAGAGCAGGGTTTTTCCTTGTTGGCAGGTTTTTAACTGCATGTTTCATTTCATCAGCTGATACTGGTTTATTTATTTTTATGCTTTTGTGATTAAGCTTTAGTAATTCATATGCATCTTGGACTCCTTCTATTTCTTTGTTTTCCATCTTATTAGAAAAAAAGTTCTTGAAGTAGATTTCCTCTCAATTTCCACAGGATCTGTTGTGATTTCATAATTTTCCTTCCTAATTGGAAGGGATTGGACATTTCTTTTCCTTTTTCTTTTTTTTTTTTTTTTTTTTTTTTTTTTTTTTTTTTTTTTTTTTTTTTTTTTTTTTTTTTTTTTTTTTTTTTTTTTTTTTTTTTTTTTTTTTTTTTTTTTTTTTTTTTTTTTTTTTTTTTTTTTTTTTTTTTTTTTTTTTTTTTTTTTTTTTTTTTTTTTTTTTTTTTTTTTTTTTTTTTTTTTTTTTTT